>CAUJNA010003269.1:355000-360000 GCA_963377175.1 Effrenium voratum
GCAGTTCCTGAAGTCCCTTGCGTATGTGGGGGTTTTACGGGACTCCCAAAATGGTGGTTGTCCTTTTGGTGTTGTCCTTTTGGTGTTCTTTAAAGCTACAAAAAGGGGGTACCCTCAAACAAGGACACCCACTTGGTTCTTGGATGGTGGTATTATTGGCGACCTCTGAGATTCTATGAATGCGACTCGACCGCAACGTCCGATGATTTGGGGGATCCCTGCTGTCCCGAAAGGATCCTGTTCACCACTGGATGAATTCTCATGCACATTCTCGCTCAAAAAACACAATGTTGGTTTCTGGGCGTTAGGGAGCACAGCAGAGCAACTATGTCTTTGTTGCTGCTAAGCTGCTTCCGGCTCGCTTCTCACCATGTGTTCCCAGATTGGGTGCGAGGGAGGCAGCATTCTGACAAGCTGGGCTATATGCTCAATCCGGAACTTTCGATAAGGCTCATAAATGTTGACTCACCTTTGCTTCCCGGTGACAGCCATCTCGCTCCGAGAAACCTGCGAAACGCACTGACGCTGATCTAAAGGTCCCTTGTCGGCAGTTATGCAGCGTTTTGTTAGGGAAACACACACACACACACTCTGAAACACGGCAGGGTTTGTCTTAGATGGTTTATGCGGACCAGATTCAGCAAGCCCGGTGTATGGGATTTTCGGGCTTCGTGGGCAGCTGGCATTCCCGGCCACAGGCGCCTCATTTCTTCAAGACAGGACACGGAGTTTGCTTGGAGTGTGTGCAGCAAGGGCCATGGCCCACGCAGCTTGCCTTCGGCAAAATCTGCATGCATGAGAACATATTATAACATATATATATATATATACACATCATATAACATACTGTAATACGACAGAATACAACATATATCACATAATACAATATATAATAATATGCGTATATATATATATATATTACCAGTGGGTTGGTCTTGCAAAGCACGCTTTGGCTTGTTGATTAGCAGCATAGTGTTGGCATATATGAACCTTTGAGCCATTGCTGTAGAAGCAACATTTGTTGAACATCCAGAGGTCAATGGTTTCAGTCAGACTGACGGGTTACTTTGACCAGGCCACATGCTTAAATCACAACAGTACTTGTTTTAGTCTTGCATGTCTCTACAGCCTACATCACAGATCATTGGGCGATGTGATTGCAACCTCTCAGTTTGGTTTCTATTCCCTGCGCTTTGGCAGGATGGAGTGCCGGGCAGAGATTTGTAGAAAAGGATGTCCGGGTCTTGGAGAGTGCAGATGCGAGAGGGCTTGTCTTTAGAATCCTCTTTAGATGGGATAGGTCTGTGTAAATGGATTGTTTTTTTTCTTCTGTGATTTCCCTCTAAGACAAGGTCAAACAAGTCAGCCCTTGAGGGGACGCACATGTTCACCTCCCCGCGGCCTAGGACGCTGACCGCATGGCTTTGCCCTGGCAAAGCCCCAGCTTCGTGATGCGCAAGGTGGGGAGCACCAGAGGAATCTCCCACGTGGCTTCCCACTGAAAGCGCCACTCTCCCAGCTGCCCAGTGGTGCCCTTTTTTCAACTTTTTTTGGGAAGGGTTCCGATTCCTTTAAAGTCAACCAACCAAAAAAGGATGTCCTTTTTTCCCCATGGCCACTGGGCATCTGAGCTCTGATGAGTATGGTCTTCCTCTGATTCGTATGGTCTTCCGGATGAGTCCGAAGTTGTTCTGACGTTTTGTTGCTGCCAATGCTATGCCAATGTCATCCTCACGATATTGGGTTTGTTGAAACCTGCGGAATCCATCTTCATTCTGCTTTCTGATTGACCTTTGTTTCCTCTTACACACCAGCACGTGCTTGCCTGTCTGCAGCCCGCATATTTGTTGCCAGGATCCTGTGCAGCAACGTAAAAAGACATCCGTGCAGGAGCTGGAGGTCGTTTGGTGTGATCCATACCAATGTTCTCCATACCAGCACGCGGAAGCAAGAGTCGCAGCCTTGCTTGATTAAAGTCAGGAAACTGGCCCATATATATATATATATATATATGTATAATATATATATATATATATATGTATATAATATATATATATACACACCTTTCTACAATATACATGACTTGTGTGTTTCATCATTGTTGCTGAGCATTGTGTTTTGAATCAATAGTGTGGACAGCATCCAGTCTCACCAGCGATGGCAATGCTTTGCATTCCAGGAGCTGTTCTCGAATGACGTGGGGGACATTTTCGCGCGGGTGGTGCGCGGCGTGCTGGACGAGGCGCGCTTTGCGCTCAAAGTTGGACGGCTTTGAACCCAACCTCGCGCTCCAAGTCGGTTAGGAATCGTGGGCAATTTTGGGCAATCCATTGCGACCCTGGGCTTGCAATTCTTGCAATTGCGTTCCATGCAAATGCATTTGCGCATCTGCGCCAGGCTACAAGAGGAGCGACCAGTTTTGTTTCTGGTAAGAGCTTTGGATCATTATTGCCGCGGAGATTTCGCTTAGGATTCGCATCATTGCTCAGAGCCTCATGTGGCACTGCTGCGCATGGTGCCTTTGAGGTCGCAGTACTTAGAGGTTTGCTCGACTCAAACTCTTTCACTTGATGTTGAGTTTGAAGATTTGGCCAAGAAGTCATTGTCTTGTGACAACAGCGCTGTTGAATGCTGTAGCTCTATCCTCGCCAGTCGGATTGCGCGGAGCTGATCAAGTGCGTCAATGTGAAGGGCGGCTTGGCAAAACACAGCTCACTGGTCCGGCTAGGTTTGTCAGGGCCCTCTTGGTATCGCTTCGCACCATTCGAACGGGTGCACCATTTTGTTGATAATCCCCTCCCACACGCTTTGGGGCACAGAGCCCGCGCTTCAAAGAAGGCCTAGCCCCAGCCATGTTTCGCAGTGACTGTGTTGTGACAGGGTATGAGCTGGCTTGTCAATTTCCCATGCACACAATCCAGTTGGACCGCCCATTATTGTCAGGCCTACTGTGTTTGGAGTATTTGAATCACGATATCTTAAAATGTGTGGCATGAAACAAGCGGCCAGGCTTCACTCCTGCCCTGCTCAACATTGGTGCCATGGCAGAGAGTCTTCGCCCACAAGCGCGCGCCGGTCTGCCTTGTAGGTGTTTACAGGTTCAACACTCGCTTTGGTTTAAATTCTGAATACATCGAAAGGGTCAGTGGAGTAGGCTTCTCTGGGTTTTGTTTCCATGGTCTCAGTGTCCAAACCCCTGAAGGTTATATGCTGGAAGAAATCCCTTCCACGGAACAATTCATTTCACTCCTTCTTTAGAAATCTTGATTTCAAAATGTAATGAGGTCGTGCAGGAGGAACTTATGCAGACACACGCCTGCGTCGGTCACGGCAAACGTGCCATCAAGGCTTCGCAGAAACTGTGTCGGCTTTCAGAGACCGGCTGTCCAATGTCCAGTGTGCCATTCCCGATGTGAGGGCATGCATGACACGAGGTTCAATCCAAATGTCCATGGGACATGGGGTAGCCTCTATAAACTTCTTTACAAGTAGGGCGGCTCCCTCAGATTTATGGGCGTTCAAACTTGAAGCCGTGTGCCGGTGTCTCTTCACTGAATGTTACTGACTGCAGCTTGGCTTGCGGGACCTGGGGGCTCTTTTGGCGCTTGGAATTGGTGGCTTGGGGGTGAGAACCCAGTTCCTTTTGAAGCCATTGGGGAAGGTGCCCAAGGTGCAAACCACCAAACCGGACGGGTAATTGAGCTGATTTGGATGCAGCGAACACCAGCAAACATCACCCAACATCACACCACCAAACCATCGAGAGTCTGAGCTGATTCCGGGCTCGAAACCGCAGAACCATTGGTGAGACAGGTGTTCTCACCCCGAGGCGGTGGGAAGCAACAGCTCGAGCCAACGGCGCGCAACTCCCACCGCTGCATCGTGGATAGCGAGGCATGGCACCAGGGATTGCTCCAGCACCTTTGGGGGGAGAGGGGGGTGGGGGTGGGGCGCCTCGGATCAGAGGAGAAGCTCAGGTTTGAGAGATGTCATTTACAAATTCCATGAATCCCAAGATGTTTATTTTATGTTCTTTTAATTTAACATGTCTGCAACTGTGCCACGAAGAACACTTAGCTAACTATTGGGTAGTCCCCCTGCGGCACAAGACCTTCAACTCTTTGCGCAGCGGGTTCGTTGTAGCAGCGGCAGCAGCAGCAGCAGTAGTGCTAGTTGTAGTAGAAGTAGAAGTAGAAGTAGAAGTAGAAGTAGTAGGAGCAGGAGTAGGAGTACGAGGAGGAGTACGAGGAGGAGTTGAAGGACGAGGAAGAGGAGTAGCAGGAGCAGAAGCAGGAGTAGAAGCAGGAGTAGGAGTTGGAGTCGTCGTAGTTGAAGTCGTAGTGGTAGTTGTAGTGGCAGAAGTAAGCAGTAGCAGCAGCAGCAGCAGCAGCAGCAGCACCAGCAGCAGCAGCAGCAGCAGCAGCTAGTGGTCGTGGTAGTTGTAGTTGTAGTAGCAGTAGGTAGTACTAGCAGGTAGGTAGTAGTTGGGAGTAGGTAGTAGGTTAAAGTTTCTAGCAAGTCCCGACCGACTTTCAATCCGAGCGCCAGGACTTGAGCAAGTGGTTGCTCAACGTCCTGCGGCCTTACTTGCCAGAAGTCCTGGAAGGCCTTGGGCTATTTGGGCCTAGCCCGGAGAAAATCAGGGTGAACCAAGCCCGTGTCGGCTGTTTCGGAAGGTGATCAAGGTTCAACCAAGAGCATAGATGCTAGATCTGATTGTCCCAAGAGTGAGAAACTGCGAGCAGGGCCAGCAGCAGTGCTACCATAGCGTTTTGCTTGATGCTCGCTGATTTCATCTCATGCTGATTCAATATTGAAGTCCGTTTGTGAAGGCAGCATGCACTTTATTTTGCTGTGCACTTCAGTCATAGTATCGCAGAATTATTCTTGTCGGTAGACTAAGCTACTGGATTGCAATCCTGGCTTTTAAACACAGGCTTGCGGTTCGGACTGTGGATTCTTAGCTGCTTTCTTGTCACGTCGTTGTTTGGCCGGACGGA
>CAUJNA010003269.1:365000-377500 GCA_963377175.1 Effrenium voratum
GCAACGCTAAGAGTTAGCGTTGCATGGTGAACAGTGAGCATTGACTTAGCCCACTTTGCTCTGGCTCTGAGATTCCACACTTGAATGCCTCCACGAGCTTCATGCCCAAGCACATCAGGCTTGTAAATTCCACGGAACACTTCCAGAAGGCCAAAGTCAGCATCGTCCGTCACTAGATTTATGCACCTTGCTGCAAACTCGGCACGCCTCCATAGCCGGAACCGGGCCATCCGTGTGGAATTGCCTTTGGCTTCGAATTCCAAGCCTTGCGCGAATTCCTCTTGGCCAGCGCATGAAGGCGTGATGAAAGCACGCACGGCCCTCTGGTCGCACTTGCCTTCGCAACGAAATGGGCCCTGAGATTCGCGATGTTTTGTGCGATCCCGTTGCCTCGCTCAAAAAGGATATTCAAAGATCAATTCATTTCGTGCATGTGCAAAGTTTTAGTTTTAGTGTTGCCAGGTAAACTCGGAGGTTCAAAGACTCAACAACTCGGTTCAAGTAAGTGTTTCATCAGGGCAAAACGGATGTGGTCACCACTGAGGGGGGGGCAGGCCATGACCATTCGCACAGGTTCGCAAATCTGTTGGGGGTTCGACTCAAAGTTCGCAATGCCTGGCCGGGTTCGCAATGCCTGGCCGGGTTCGCAAACCCGAAATGGAATTCGCAAACCTTCGCAAACTGAATTGGGAAATTCAAAGGTTCGCAAACCCAGTCCAGGGTTCGTGCGAGGGGCGGCGCCGGCCCGGCGCAGCCCTGTCCAGGTCCTGCCAGAGGCGGCGCTGGCCCGGCGCAGCCCTGGCCAGGTCCTGCCAGCGCCGAGCCGGCCCTGGCAGCCTAGCTTAGCCCCCCTGCGTTCGCGCGTGACTTTGACAGTTCGCAATCCCCGCCATGTTCGCAGATGAGAAGCGGGTTCGCAAACGTTCGCTTAGGTACTTTGGGTTCGCGTAGGTTCACTAAGATTTTTGCCTGCCCCGCCCAACTGGTGACCACATCTGTTTTGCCCTTATTTCATGAGTTGCACGGCTCGGACTTGACGTCGATCTCAAGTGCTTTGTTCGTCCGTTCGGCGAAAGAACTCGGAGTACACAGAATGTCGTGATTAGTGGTTTTGCTTCAAGCCATTCCCTTTTTGTGTGTGTGACCGGCTGTTGACCTTTGACCCGATTGTCCCGGAATTATTGTGTTCAAGATGCCTCGATTCGTGAGGTTTTGGATCGCGTATCGTTCGAGGCGAAAGCTGAGGAATGCCCTCAAGGCTCCGCCTCTTGCGACTGATGTCAACGGGATTCGGACCTACAAAGGATGTCGGTTCTCCTTTTTCGAGCCCCTAAGTACGGTAAGAAGCGCAGCATCAAGAACCACACGGCAGAGACCACGTGATTCGCCTTGTTACGCTGTTGTGTGACCAGCGGGATGTGGGTGGACACCATTCATGCAGCATTTGCGCGGGACTGCAGTCGTTTGAGGCTCCGCGGAAGGCTTTTGTGTTACATGGCGGTGGTTGTCAAAACCGTTTTGGGATCCCATTTTGGTTGGTAGGTGCACCAATTTTAGAACCTATTTGAGTGGGGATTGGGATGTTCACGGCGGGTACGGGAGTTTGACCCATGGCCAAATAGCATAAGTTGCGACAGCCCAAAATCAACACTGCCGCAGAGGCAAGAGTAACCAAGCAAGGATAAGCCGCCGCTGAAGCTTGGAATGGGTTGGCGGAAGGTCTTTCGACTGCCGAGATTACGTGGTGCAAATACATGCAAACTACCGTTGGTGGTTCCCAGCCATCCCCTTAGGTTGTGAGTTGGTTTAGTCGTTTCCATTTAACCCAGTCACTTTTAGCTGACCCGCTGGGGGTCAGAAAACGGACAGCCCAGGTAGTTGACAGCTTCCAAGAACGAGAACCGTGTGGAGAAGCTGATGCCTTCGAGCCTCTTGGCACCAACGGTTGAGATCCGATCGCTCGTGACTCGCCACAGTTTGTGTTAGCACCTTGCCAAACTGCGGCCAGTTGTGGCCCCCCCAAAGAAGTGAGAGCTTGGGCAAGTTCCCAAGATTTCGTAGACGCATCGTCGATGTGCACGGTTGTAACTCACACATACTTCAGCATTTTGCTCAAGGCCGACCGGCAGAATCAAGCCGGTGCACGCTTTGGCGAAATGGATCAACTCACAGAGCCAGTGTGGTGTGATGTGCCCTTTGAGAAGAAGATGCCCTTGCCGGCGAGCGTGACAAGCAATCCGTGCTTTTGCTGCTTAAAAGGTATGATGCAGGTGCCGAAGGTCCGAGGCATCCCAACGGGATCAGTAGCATTGCCGGAGCAGGAGGCGAAGGACCTGCAAGCACAGCTACAGGGAAATTGGAAGATCGTCCCACTTCAAGCTCTCAATGCGCGATCCGTGGTGTACGAAGAGGTGCTGGTGCGGGATGACTACTACATCATGCAAGGCGGCACACGGCAACAGCGTGTGAAAAGAGGCGACCACTGGCATACCCAGACTGTTCCAAATACGCCTTCCCCACCGCAGAAGCCGAAGTTCATGCGCGGGCCTGCGCAGGAAATCTACTGCGACTGGGCGGGCAGCATGATCACCAAGATGGACATCGCAGGTGGCGAGATGGAATTCAACAACGCCTTGGGAATCTCGACGTTGTGGCAGCGCGGCTGGAAGAAGGATGGCTACGGGCCGCAGCAGCAACAAATGGGCGGCACCCCAGCCGGACCAATTGTGGTGGAAGCTCAGGTGGTGGGAGCTAGCCCAGTGATTGCTACGCCAGTTGCATGACATACCACTGGGGAAGGTCCTACCAAAAAGGGATGCTGGGGAGTGAGAGACGACGAAGAGTACAAAAGAGTACACTTTTTCCATATTTTTCCTTTCCAAAGCTTGCCCTCGGCTGCGCTTTGTCATGTGAAAACGATTAGCGTTTCACGTGCAATTTTCCATGCCCTGAACTGCACAGGGGTCTGACTGAGAGCAGCTTTCACGTGCTTGTTCCTCTGACCGAGAGCCTTTGTTTGCTGAAAAAGAGAAGCGTGCTGAGTCCAAGGAGCAAAGTGTCCGATCTGCAGTCGGGTGATCTTTCGACCCTGCTTTCAAATTCGGGAACCTTGCACCAACCGTGGGGTTTGTCTATGTTCCCTTTGAGATCATGAGGCTGGTCGGGTTTGTCGCCACAATGCAGCAGAGAGGCCTGGAGACGGAAGAGGGTGAGTTGAACAGTTGCAGAGTTAATTCCATGTAACGCAATGGGTACGAACTCCCCATCTGAAAGCGAATTATTTTGAAAGAGTATTGTTCTTGCAGCAACTTGCCAATACTTCTTTCTGTAAACCAATGATAGGGCCCAATGCAGTTTTGCTGCTGTCTTTGCTGGGAGCTGAGGCCGTGACATCAAACAGATGCAGCAAGTCGTTGCACAAGACTGCTTTCAAATGAATTAACTCCGAATGTATTATTTTCCAGGCCCTCGTCATTCGGTTGTTGCCGCAGATGGCCTTAAAAGGCAGCCAGGGCCTTCCAACTGATGACGGCATTATGATGGTGATGGTAATGATGATGATGTTGATGATGATGATGATGATGATCATGGTGATCATGGTGATCATGGTGATCTGGGTGATGGGTGATGAGTGATGGGTGATGGTGATGGTGATGAGTGATGGTGATGGTAAGGATGATGCTGGTGATGGTAAGGATGATGATGATGATGATGATGATGATGATGGTGATGGTGATGGTGATGGTGATGGTGATGGTGAAGGTGATGGTGATGGTAAGGATGATGCTGGTGATGGTAAGGATGGTGCTGGTGATGGTAAGGATCATGATGCTGATGATGATGATGGTGATGGTAAGGATGATGCTGGTGATGGTAAGGATGATGCTGGTGATGATGCTGGTGATGATGATGATGATGATGATGATGGTGATGGTGGTGATTATCATGGTGATGATGGCGATGATGATGTTGGCAAGCACTAAGTCATAAGAATTCCTGGATCAGAGTCCCAAACACAATGGAAAGAATAAAATCAGACGCTGCTTCCCGGAATTAGTGTTCCAGCCATCCTTTGGATTCCCTGCAGAGTTAATCCCAAGCTCCCAAATGCAAGGGAAAATAATTGAATCTGAAGTAAATTGCTGGAATGGGAGGCCCACAAAACCCTAAACTGAGCATTGTCTTGTGAGTGAATCTTTTCCGGACTTTGAATTCACTCTTCGACAGGAGATGGAGTCGCTAGCGCGGATCCATTGAGGCACAGCTCCGGAGCTTTCAAAGGGGTACTGTACTTTGAGTGACGCGTTTCAACAAGGGTGGGATGTTTGACTTGGGCGAATCATCCCGAACCATACCCCCCCCCAAAAAAGAAACAAGAACAAAGCAGCATTTGACTTGACGCTTGAAACTTGAAGTGCCATGAAAGCTGCGAGTTTCGAGCCGGAGCTGCCAAAACACAAATCGGTACTCAGAGAAACACAGTATACCAACTGATGACAAGTATGGGTTGTCCACGTCTTTTCTGAAAGCGGCCGCGGACCATGCCCGAACCATACCCTCTCGACAACAAATCCCAGTTGGAGGGTATGCTGGTCATTGCATGAACGGTAGAACTGATTGTCTGGTGGCGGGACATTGTTGATAAATCGTTGGACAAAGCTGATCCAAGCTGTGCAGTTAGTCCATTCATACCCATGTTTTTTTTCATCGGGCTGTTGCACATTGGCGTATTGCTAGGCACCCCGCTGCATTCCTGCCCCATTCGCCTTTTGCACCTGTAGTTAGTTTCAACATGTGAGCTGGTCATTTCTTTGGGGAGCTTCATGTTGTGGTAGGATTGGTTTGTATGGCCGGCTGCCCAAGCAGGTTGTTGCAGCCTTGGAGTTCTCCTTTTTTGAGTCACGTGCGAAAAGTGGCCCATCCATGCGTTTCCATCTTTCCAGTCACTGAGGATGCCATCAGCCGCTCAACCGATTTGTGTCCCAAGAGGGATCCCCCGCTGCGTGCGCAGTGTCTGCACACCGCTCCACACGCTTGTGCTCCATCACCTCCGTACGCCAGGCGATGTCAAGAAAGGCAGGGCCTTTTACGGTGGTGGATTGACATCAAGCTGTTTGAAGCACCTTGCCAAACTGCGGCCGGTTGTGGCCCCAAAGAAGTGAGAGCTTGGGCGTGTTCCCAAGATTTCGTAGACGCATCGTCGATGTGCACGGTTGTAAGTCACATATACTTCAGCATTTTGCTCAAGGCCGACAGGCAGAATCAAGGCGGTGCACGCTTTGGCGAAATGGATCAACTCACAGAGCCAGTGTGGTGTGAGGTGCCCTTTGAGAAGGAGATGCCCTTGCCGGCGAGCGTGACGAGCAATCCGTGCTTTTGCTGCTTCAAAGGGTTGTTGCAGGTGCCGAAGATCCGAGGTATCCCAACGGGATCAGTAGCATTGCCGGAGCAGGAGGCGAAGGACCTGCAAGCACAGCTACAGGGAAATTGGAAGATCGTCCCACTTCAAGCTCTCAATGCGCGATCCGTGGTGTACGAAGAGGTGCTGGTGCGGGATGACTACTACATCATGCAAGGCGGCACACGGCAACAGCGTGTGAAAAGAGGCGACCACTGGCATACCCAGACTGTTCCAAATACGCCTTCCCCACCGCAGAAGCTGAAGTTCATGCGGGGGCCTGCGCAGGAAATCTACTGCGACTGGGCGGGCAGCATGATCACCAAGATGGACATCGCAGGTGGCGAGATGGAATTCAACAACGCCTTGGGAATCTCGACGTTGTGGCAGCGCGGCTGGAAGAAGGATGGCTACGGGCCGCAGCAGCAACAAATGGGCGGCACCCCAGCCGGACCAATTGTGGTGGAAGCTCAGGTGGTGGGAGCTAGCCCAGTGATTGCTACGCCAGTTGCATGACATACCACTGTGGAAGGTCCTACCAAAAAGGGATGCTGGGGAAGGAGAGTCCAAAAGTACATCTGCAAACCAATCTAGACACTCGGCTGCGGTGCTTGGTCATGTGAAAACGTCAAGCGTTTCACATGCAATTTTCCATGCCCTGAATGGGGACACGCTTCGCAGCAGAGTGTTTTTTTTGCGCAAAAAGTGTCCAAGGACCAAAGAATCCGAACATTTGCAGTGTGGTGTTTCCCTCGCAACTGAGTCTTCAAGCACTTTGAGAACTTTGCGCTTTCAAAAGACCATGGGATTCAATGCGCAGATTCTGAGTCAGATGTGGCACCTGTAGGCACTGCTGGACGGATGGAGTCGCGAAAGTGCACGCGAAGTGGGATCCCGGAGGCGCTGATGCAGAGCTGGTGTGTGTGTGTGTGTGCTTGGTTGTTCAAAAGACTAGCAATCATGGAGTTCCCCGATGTTTCTGTTTTTAGACATCACAATGAGGCTGGTGGTGGGGTATCCCCATGTTGCCCCTTGCAAAGCCCAAAGAGTTGTGAATGTCGCAAAGTTGGGGAAATCTGCCGTGAAGGTGCGATCATTGTCTCAACCTATTCAGCGCATTCTTGTTAAGGTCACGCGGCAATTTGAAGTAGGAAGCCCTATCAGCTCCCCAAACTTGGCGGCTTGTTTGTTGGGCTGAGATACGCGCAAAAACAGGTTCTCACATGTTGCGACCTGCGGGAAGACTGGAATGAGCTCAGGTTGCATCACTTTGAGGTGAATCTGATGCAAGCAGTCATCTCAACCAGTGCAGAGCCTAGACAGACGAAGCAATGCCACATGCTCCAAAATCCTTTCGTCAGCTTCCATCTTGCTCAGCAAAAACCATAGGCAGCCTGTCGGTAATTTCCACTTGACAAGTTACTTGAAGAGAGTGTCCACTGACTTTGCTCTTGGTTCCGGAGAGTTCAGACAATGCTTTGGTGGTCGGACCCTATTTCCAGAAGGGGTTGTCAGGGATCTGCAGGCCGCGAGCCTTGCACCGTTTCGTTGAGAAAAAGCTCGGGTCTTGTTGGATTCACGAAAATGCGGGTCCCTGGGAACTGGGTGGTGCGTGTCTCGGAGAAGCTGCCGAGGCATTGAAGCTTAAGCCTTACCTGCTTATGCGCTATGGGGATGTGTTCTGTACTCACATGTCCGCAGAAGGGCGTCGCTGACTTTTGTTTGCTTCCCAGAAAGACATGTGTGTGTGTGTGTGGGTGTGTCTTTTTAAGGTGACCACACAAAATGGTGGTTTTCCTTTTGGTTTTCCTTTGAAGCCAAAAAGAATGGATACCCTAAGACACACACAGGAGGTGTACAAGAGAAGCAGCATAGTTGTAATGATACCATGCGTTGCACAAGAGTGACAACGCAAAGTGCGGCAAGGCGGGTGGAGTGAACACGAACAGCTGGCAGCTTCCTGCCCCGGTGCCTTAGCCTTAGCCACACACGACCCCGCCAGTACACACGCCTGATGCGAGGCTCAGACAGCACTTCGATAATTGCGAAAAAGATGGAGCTGCCTTTGGAGGGGAGCACCTGAGTGTGCTTGTGATAGGTGAGCGGTGAGCATTGAGTCCCACTTTGAGTTCTGGCTGTGGGATTTCACGAGTGAATGTCTATGAGAGCTTCGCGCCGTTGTCCAAGCACAGAATCAGCCTGCAGATTCCACGGATGCTGGCAGCATCAGATTAACCTATATGGATCTACTTGAAAGAAGCAAGTATCAGTCAGCAAGACAGGCAATACGCAGAAAGAGGCTCAGAGGAGGAGAAATGACATTTGCTTTATGCTTTCCCTACCTTCAGCCAGAATCTTGCGGCCAGTTTGGATTGCGACAAAACGCACCTTTGAAATGGATCGAATTGCCTTTGGAGCAGGATGATGCTTTAGCTCACTCCCTGAGTTCATGAACCTTCGTCACTCCTAAGACCGTGGTCTTGAACTTTATACGAATGTTTTTTTGGGGGCGATCTATCTGAGTAAGTGCCGCCTTTGCCCGCCATGAAAGCTCGATCGGTCTCGTGATGCACGGCCCTCGGAAGGCCACTTTGCTTTGCTTTGCCCCCAGAAAATGGGAGGCGGGCATCAATCCGCGAATTCTCCACCAGGGCGTTGATGCTTGCCGCTTTGTGGCATTCTCAAAGTTACCAGGTAGGTTCAAAGTAACACTTCACCGAAGCCAATTGCTGGCCCAGTCTTTGCAGGTGCGCGTGGTGACGTCTTCAAAACAAAGCCAGAGGAATTCCAACCATTTTGGGTTGCTCTATTTTGAGACAAACCGGTGTGTACCGCGGATTGATCTTTGAGTTTGTCAACCAAGCCTTTTGGGTCCATGCTAGGTTCTTTTGGGTATGAGCAAAATATGAGTTGGTGGTCTACCTTTAATATCCTTTGAGCCAACCCCCCAAAACGTGTAAAAAATAAAAACCTGCACGAGGACCACCCGAGGAAACTGCAGGGAGAACCCGATTCTCTTCCAATTCGGGTGTCCGAGCCATTCGAGCCATCTCATGTTTTTCTTGGGCTGGTTTCTTCCCTGCCATAACTTCTACATTCCCCACTTTTTTTTTATTTTACAGGGAAGGGCCATTCCCCCCCCCCCCAAAAACCGGGGACCTGTGGCCAAAGCATGTCTCTAAAAGTGGCGTTGAGATCCGCGTCCGGAGAAGCCCCGCGGCCTTCGATCGAGCGAGCGAGTTCGAGGGCTGGGCTGCTGGGAGCCGTGGGCTCCGTGGCCTCGGGCGTGGGCGGCTTCGTGGGCACCGTGGTCACCGGCGTGGTGGGCGGCGTGCTGGAGGGCGCCAGGCGTTTCGGGATGGACTGAGATGGATCTGGAGGTGTGGTTTGTTTGTCGGTTTGCTTGTGGTGGTTATGCTTTTTGTTTTTCTCCTTTTTGATCGATGTGTGTTCCTTGTTGTTGCTCTGCGGTTTTGTTTGGAGGGGATGCGAATTGGTTTTGCGCGTCTCCAAAAGGGCGCCCTCCATGTTGAGACAAAGGCCAGCCATGGACACCCGACTCACGGGTCTTGGTGTCCGACTCACCTTCCCCTTCGCTCTTTGCTGCTCAGAAGGGAATGACCATGTGGGGATCGACGATTCTGGGTTCCCTCAAAGAAAACCATAGAGGACGGTGCTTTTGTGGGGTCATTCCAAGTCATGCCTGTAGAACCAGCAAGAGTTTTTTTAAACAAGCCCATACGATAGGTGAGCCTGAAACATGGGCGCACTTTGCTCCGCGTTCAGCGATGGCCTTGTCTTTTGATGTTCATGCTGTTGCGTGTAGTTGCAATATGTAGCATAGGCATAGTACATTTAAAAACAACAAAATGGTGTGTAAACATTGCTGTTGTGTGCCATTTGCATGTTAATCGGAGCATATCCCTCTTCAAGTCTATGATCGAAGTTCCTGATCTGCACATGGATTGGCCCCTGGAAGTGTTGCGCTCGGCGACAGCCCTCCCTCCTTTCTACTTTGTGTGCATGTGTTGTGTGTGTGTTAGCGTGTTTGCGTGCGCTTGTGCATGCATGTGTCGAGGTATGTTTTCATGCCTGCATGTGTGAGTACATGTCACGTGTGCAGGGTTTGCGGGCGCGTGCACGTCCATATGTGGGACGAACCCTACATTTGAATACGCAGTGGGCTGAGATTTGGCATAGCGCTGCCGGTTGTTTACAGGGAGAGCATGTGAGTTGAGAGCAGTGTCCTGAACAAAGATTGTGTTGAACCCGAGTGCGGACTCAAGTGCTGCATGTGAGCCACAATCAAAACCTGGGTAGATGAAGGTTAGAATAGCTGCGGCCGCCGGCCGCCTTCTTAATTCTTTACATGGTTCTGGGTGAACCATTTTAATACCAGGTTTTGATTGTGGTTCATTGCGTAGAATTGGGCCAGGGGTGTGGCCTGCAATATTCCTGACCAGCAGGACTGGGGGCATGTCCACCCATGCTGGGGCTGTAAGCTTGGGCCTTGCGCATGTTGAGTACTTTCATGGTGCCTTTTGGTTTTGGCCCTGTCCACGTGGCCAGAAGAAGCCAGTTTGCTGCCTCAAGGGGGATGCTCGCAGAAGCTCGTCGGGGAACTTCTTGTGCCAACAGCTTCGCCCCGTTTCAATCCCACAATGAATCATAGCCTTGTGATTGTGCAAGCAATTCGCAAACAAAGCTCGATGGCACAAATACAGGAGCCTTTTGCTGATCAAGCCCCGATCTACGAGCAGCGTGCACGCGTGGACCAGGCAGGGCTTGCGGTTTGGGAGAACTCTCAGAGATACGCAATTTCAAAGTTCGTGCTGGTTTCCTACTGCAGGATCTATGCATTAGACTTCCAGACATATCTTGCAGTTTTCACTTCCCTGGAAACCCTATAGTGCGTCGCGCGTGACGCACTTTGCCCCAAGCAAGAGAGAGAGAGAGATGCAGTCCCCTTCATCTTGCTGGTGCGATAGGCAGGGAAAGAGAAACGGAATGAACCCTATAAACCATCTATGGTTTTCCTTTAAGGAAATCCCCAGGTTCATTCCCAACCAATCCCTACTGAGCACCTGCAAGTCAAGGCGTTGAGTTTGGCAGGACTTTGCCAGGCGCCTGGATAAGCACACCCGTGCACATGGCACGCCTGTGTTTCGGCACACAGCCACTTTGGGTTTAGCGTGGAGTATGGCTGTCTTCCGGGATGAGTTCTTTTTATAAAGCCATGATTCGGCCATGATGTGTTGAGACAGATGTGTTGAGAGAGAGAGAGAGAGCAGTTCATGTGTTGAGACAGTGTGTTGAGACAGATGTGGAGTATTTCTTCCGAAAACATGATGTGTGACAGAGAGCAAGCCTGTGACCTCCAAACGTAGTTGTTGAAGCGAGAGAGCCGAAAAGGGTGATCGCTCTGGGGAAACACAAGGCTTCAAAACCACCAGGCCTACCAACGCGACCAAGTTGAACACCGGCTTCAACGTATCTTGTATTTGTCCCAGCCGTGTGCACTAAGCCTAATGAGCCTAATGTATGATGTATATACTTGGTGCACGTCAATGCCGAGACACAAACACTCTGGGCAACTTTGATGCACTGGTCAACTTCACCAAAGTGGCTTAGTATACCAATGCCCTAAGCCTTAGTCACGTCAATGTAGTGGCCAGAGATCCAAATCTACAGTCTGAGTCGAGAGGTCCTGCATTTCTTCGACCTCGAGTACGAGCCACCTTGATGCATATAGGTCCTATACGGCTGTGACAGTTCTCAAGGTTTGCGTATAAAGCAGTCTTCGCAATCACTTGGCAAGAGGTTGCTGACCCTAGGTGCTGTAGGCTTGAATATGTTTTTAGAAAGTGCTGAGCAGGTTTGGTACCGCTCGGTGAACCGCATCATTTCCTTTAAAAACCCACCCTCAAAAGTTTACCAACTCAAAAGAAGACGAGCCACCCATGTTGGACAATTGGCTCGCAGCCCCCCAAGCCCCAAAGGCAGTCGGCCCCTTTGGCACCAGGCAGCCAGGGAGAACGGCAAAGGATCCGAATAGGGTGCGAGTTGGGGTTTCTCCTTTTTTGAGGGCTCGGTGCCCTTGGCTAGCTTAAAACGGAAACCAAAAGGAACCAACCAATTTTGGGGGGGTCGCCTAAAGAAAGGGCTCACCCGTTTGGACAGAGGCTTTTGCAGGCGGAAGCCGGAAGCCGGAACCGTTGATCTTTGGTTCGCTCACCTGAGGAAATACGCGGGGTACTTTGAAGACAAAGAGAGGACCGATGTTCGTCGCCAGAAAGTTAGCTTAGGCTGTTGATTTTGTTGCCACGTAGGCTGTTTTTGTTTTTTCTTGTTGTTGCCACACTTAGGTTGTTCAATTTTTGTTGCCACAGGCATACAATTGCGTGTACGTCGGAGCAGCTTGTGCACTTGTGGAAACCTGAGATTCTGAATGGTGCAAATGAACGTAGCAAAACAAATGACACGCAGTTCAGGATCGAGAGCCTGCGTGTGGAGTACCTGAACTGTGTCAATGCCATTGAGTTTCAGCCTCTTGGCAGTGCCAAGCACGCTGAAATTGGAACTGCTGAGATCGTTTGATGTGATTCACCATACAAGTGCGTGCCTCTAGATGCTATATTCATGCAGCATGTCATTCGGGTAATTCGGATTTTGCTTTGTGTCGACCAGCAGCCACTTGATGCGCGTCCCTCATGTGTTTGATTGAAAGGTAACTTAGTTGTTTCACGGGGATGGTTGCTTTCGTTCAATGTGTTGACCTGGTCAACTATTGCCTATTACCTGGAGTTTGGTTTGCAAGATGAATTCTGCAGGAGGTACTCGAAGTTGAGCGAAACGAAGGCATCAAATGATTGACAGCGCCGAGAGCCGCACAATGAGAGACAAAACCAAAGACAGCTGAGAATCAGAGGATCGGGAGCCAATGCTTCGGTGATCCCAACAGAAATTTTGGTTTCCCAGCGCGAGCCGGGAGACAAACACGTAAAACTGCCGTGTTGATTTGCCCCGCGGCATCGGAGCTTTTGATTGGCCATAAAGAGCTATTGCTGCAGGGCATGGATGCGCATTCCCTTTCCCGCGAGGG
>CAUJNA010003269.1:380000-440000 GCA_963377175.1 Effrenium voratum
GAGCGTGATCCTCCAGGTACCTGTGCTACGTTCGTGGGAAGGGTGCAAAGGATGAAAGAGAGTTGCGAAAAGCTGCAACTGCGTCGGGGACTACAAAGGTCGAGAATTCCTTTCTACAGAAGTTCAAAAGGGGAAGCCACTCGCGCTGAGGAGACATTCATTTGGTAAAATATGCCACTCTAAGTTGTGCTGGATACGGGTTACACTGAAGCCAGACACCAACCGAAACTCACAAAACATGGCCGTACTACACCCCGCCTTGGGAGCCCATTGTAGTGGCTGTGTTTTTTCAGTCGCTTGCAGATACTTGCCACCTCAGGCCTTTTCTGGTACAAATTCCTGGCGCCCTTGCAGAGACCTGATTCGACTCCGGCGCCATGTCCGCCATCAACGAGATCCAGCAGAAGCTCATGACGCAGCTGGACATGAAGCTGGAGGATTTGAAGCCCGAGCAGGTGGCAAGGCTGGTGGCCGCCGAGGTGTTGACGGAGAGGGAAGCGGCTTTGGTGCAGATCAGGCTGGAGACCGCCAAGCCCATGCAGGCGCCGGAGTTTCGGGAGGTGACGGACCATGGATACGCCCCCACCCTGCTGCAGCAAAGCTTCTCCGGCACCGCGCCCGTGCTGCAGACGGGGAAGGACACCAATGCAGGCGTCATGAAGCTGGGGCAGGTGGATTGGCAGCAGGTCTTCGCGAACTGCAACCTGACCTACGGGAGGATCACCAGCAGTAGCGCCTTCGGCTGCTCGTCGAAGCCACTCTTCAAGGAGCCGACCGGTGCCACCATCAAGCAGGGCTTCCGCGCTGCGCAGGTCAGTGAGCAGGAGCTTGCCGTGGTGCTCTTCAGCGACAAGTTCAAGGCGCACTCAGAGCTCTGCAGCGCGCAAGCCTACCAGGAGGTGTGCACACCCCTTGCAGCAGCTGCTGCAGAGTACAAGTCCGCCAGTCACCAGGAACAGCGAGAAGTGGGCACCCAGTACTCTGTCGTCCACAAGTATCAGGTGCCAGCGGGAAGCTTCAAGATCGACACAGAGCACCTCGAGCTAAATCCCGGCTTCGTGAAGAGCGTGGAGGAAGCCCTGAGCGCTGCAGGAAACTGCTTGCCGGAGGAGTTGAGCAAGTTCTTCGAGGACCGCATCTTCAGCACCTACGGGGACGTCTACCCCACTGAGGTGATGATCGGGGTGGCCGCCTTCTCCACCGAGGTCAAGAACGTCACCAAGCAGGAGAGCAAGAAGCAGGCAACGGACTCCGCGCACGTGGCGGCCGGCGGCATTGGCCAGGGCGTTGCGGGCAAGGGGGACGTGGCGGCCGGCACCGAAATGGCCAGCGCGGAGGGGGCCCATGCCGTGAACGAGAGCCGAAGCTGGACCAGCATCGGGGCAGCCATCAGCGACGGCAAGAACCCCCGGTCCATCACCTCGAGCAGGGAAGACTCAAGCGCATGGCGCTGCATCCAGTATGAGAAAGTGGCAAGTGTCTTCGACTTCCTCCCCAAGAACCTTCTGGCTCGCGTCCGGGAGTTGGAGCAGAAGCTGGAGTCTCAGAAGAAGCAACTCCCAGCGCTGCCCCCCAGCGAAGATCTGGAGCGGCGCAGGCTGGCGGTGGCGGCAGTGATCAAGGGCCTTCAGCGCTTGGACCGCTGGCAGCACACGATGTATCAGAGGAACGAGGCGCAGCGGCTTCTGGCGGAGGTGCAAATCCGCCAGAAGCGCCTTGAGACCGGGGAGAGCCTGCTGGACGACGCCGAGCACAAGCAGATCAAGTGGCTCGTGGGCCTCTACTCTGGTTTCATTTGGAACGTTGACGACAACAAGACCAGTGCTGCGGCCCAGCGCTCGGCGGACGTCCTGGCAAATGGGCGCTAGGAGATGCACGTGCCGGGATTGGCCAATTTTTGTTAAGGACCGTGCCAATGATGCCAATGCATCGAAATTCGGGCGATCTCGCCTTCATTCCTCAAGGCTTCGAGACACGGCGCGGGACCAGATTTTAGAATTTCTCACGCAAGAGCTGTGCAGAACTTAGTTTTCCACTCGCACAGCAGGCTCCGGGCCATACAGATTCTTTTCTAGCGTTCCGGGGGTCTGCTGGGCAGATGGGATGTCGCGTTGTACAGGACAGGCAATATAGAAAGTCCTTGCGCCCTTGCTCGTGGTTCGCTAGACCATGATCCCTTGCGGGTAAGGACCTCAAGAAATCTCAGGTTTAAAATTGCGGCCATTCTGCCGACTGGCATAGAGTCCTGGATGAATGAGCAAAGACACAAGTGCGAGTCCTCTTCTCAAGGTGGTTGTTGCTTAATCGGCATGTAGGGGCCCGAGAACGATATGCTCGCAACGGCATGCTATCACATAGTTTTGGTGTTTTAGCATGACACAGAGATATCCTGCAAATTGATGGAAACACCTAGAGCCACTCATCACTAGATGTTGCCTGCATGTAACAACTCCGCAGAGAGCTAGCAAACCCAATAGCTCTCACAAGTTGCTAATTAAAAGCTAGAGCGCCAGAGTAGTTCTGTCGAAAGATCTTACGGAGCTGCGTTCACGGGTTCAGGCCAAGTTCATAGCAAACGAGTGTTTCTTGAAAGTTGTGGGTGGTGGCGTGGTCTAGTCTGGCGGTTCTTCGCCTTGGCAAATTGTTGTGGCAAATGGCGCCGTGTTTCTTGTCTCTGTCTGGGGTGGCTGTCGCATCTTGATTGGCAAGGGGCGATACTTTGCCCATCGTCTCCTTCATGATCATTGGATTTCTTGAAGCCTCCGTCGTTCTGTCGAGAACATGGTTTTCAGAAAGTATCTCAGCGCAACGTGCGCAAAATTGGCAAGTTGGATATGTTTAATGTTTTTTGCGACCTCTGGCCAACGTGACATCCTTGTCGTCGTTTGCACGACCCTACGCAGATGTATGCTGTTGTGCATATTACATAGTAGGGCTTGTGTCAAAATAGGGTGACCCCCAAAATGGTAGTTTCGCTATCCCTTCAAACCAACCTTTAAAAAACGGGCACTGGTTGGAAAAACGTTGCTTGCTGTTGGAGCATTGGTGTCTTGACTTCGGGATGCACGCTTGCCGGATTTTGCCAGATGTCTATATGCATGTTTTTGCGGCTTGGGATGTTCCCAGTTGGAGTCATGGAAGTGTTCCCCATCCAGCAATCTGTCCGGAGCAATGATGCGATGAGCAGACCAATCGTCTGGATTTGGGTGTGGCTCAAAATTCAAGAAGGGGAGCCGAGGTGTTTGTCAACTTATTCATTTACCAGTTTTTTTTGGGGGGGGGGCTTTTTTTGAGCCACACCCATTTCTTCAAGTTGGCAAGCTGATGCCCCTCTTTGGCGTGCGCAAAGTCTCCGCGTCGCTGGTTGCAAACGAATGAGTGGACAGAGACACGTGCCATGACAATGTGCTCCATCACCGCTGTACGCCAGGCGACTATGTCGAGAAAGGCAGGGCCCTTTGCGGCTGGTTGAAGTTGAAGCACATGCCAACATGCAGCCAGTTGTGGCCACCAAAAAAGGGGAGGACGTGGGCGTTTTCGGGGTGTTGGTTTGTGCAAACAATTGTAAATACTAATATACGTCGGCATTGGTTCAAGCATCAATCTGTGGCACTTATTTGCAGCGTGCCTCATCAAATGGGATGTGATTGTTTCGCGAGATTCGAAGAGTGCATATGACTCGACTGCTTTTTCTTCAGTTGCTGTGCTTTGCCATGAGCTGGTGTGCCGATGCTTAGCCCTTCCTAGCAAAAAGTTGCCCATGCCCTGAAGGGGACAAATCTGATCAACAGCACCAAACGCAAACAGAGGAACAGTCTACAGGTGCCTCCCCCACTCCGAAGAAAGAATCGAATCGTCCGAAGAAAGAATCAAATAGTTGGAATGGTACTCCAGGCCTTACTGGAACTACAGCTATGGAGTACTGGAAACTGTTCGCCGGAGAGAAGAGAGACCACCTAGCAGGCACCCCTAAAACGTACGTCAAAGGAAGGCACCATGCAGGAGCTGGGTGTGCGTGTGGCCACCCTCAAGCTGGACATCTCCGACCGGAAGACCAAGCGGTTTTTCAAGGCGCCCCCTCCGCAGGTCATACGGAAAGGTAAAGCACATGGGGGATGTAAGGAGTGCCTCACCAGCTGTACAAGTCAGGTACAAGTATGTACATGTCAGTTGGCTGGCTGCAGTGAATGGCTGGAAGGGTAAGATGGAAGTGCGTGATCGCTTTTGCATGATCACGCCAACTATATGAGCTGATCAGTGAAGTTCCTTTTTGTGAATCTAAGCCCTTCGAGGTTGTCGCCAGCCTAGTCTTTGAGCAGTTTGCCGCGAATCATGTTGTAGTTGGGTTGGAGATACGCATTTGACAATTGCACACCATGGCTGGCCCTTTTTTAGGGCGAGCCTTCAGCCAAATCCGAATCCAACCTGCCCCCCTCCCCCAAAGTTTCAATGAGGTGTTGTGTACTTGGGATGAAGTGGCCCATCAACCCTGACAAAGTTGGACCGACCATTTTGGGGATTTCACTCGAGGCAGCTGCGTGGTGTCACCCAACGCTTTCTTCTTGGCGTTCAGAAGTCCCTTGAGCATCTTACTTCACGTGGCGGTGAACATCTCCCTGTCAAGCACTGGATTCCATGGGGTCTAGGCAGGTTGTGCTAGAGAAGCTGTTAGCTGCATACCGGTTTTCTTTGCAGAGACATCAGACGCTTTGCGACAAACTCCCCAAGGACCAGAGCCAATTGGACTTGCCCACCTCAGCCTCCGAGCTTGTCACTTGCGCTTCGGCGTCCATGGCAATGGGTCTTATGCATTTGAATTTGGGTGCGGGTCAATATTAAATGACCAGGGGACCACAGATTTTAGTCCGTGGTTGCATTTACCAGAGTTCCATTTTGGGGTTACCCTATTTTTGACAACCACAGCCATTTGGCAGGAGAAGGAGCGCAGCAGCCTCTTGGAGTCGCTGACGCCCGCCGGGGTTCACAGCTGATTTGTACTTGGGAGGCACGGCTGCATGGGACCAATCAGCCATCAGACTCTTTTGTGCTTAGCCAAAGATTGGGGAATGTCTCGAAATCAAAAGTCAGGATGTGAGAGTGCGCCCGTCTAGAAAAGTCTCAGTTCCAAACAAAAACAGCTCCCTATACCTTCAGCAAGCCCGTGCTGTCGACCAGTTCTGGGGGCCCTTTCCAGTGGGTTCTCAGTCTCCGCCAAAAAAGGGTCCTTGATTTGGGTGTGATGGCTTCGGCGGTCCCTTTGCTTTGGTGCATTCTGCTTGGATGCTAGGCCTTCAACCTTTTACCAACTAATGGGTTTTCCATTAAGCCACGAAAAGTTAGTCACTTTTCGAAGGGGAGCAGAAAGCAACCGAGTTTGCCTTCTTTTGAAACCAACCCCAAAACGGGAAGCATCCAAAGGAACCCAGCCCCATGTCGCCTGAACCCGCCACAGGTGATTGCGGAGGCCAAGCTGCAGAGGCAGGTCGAATCGGTTCCTTCCATTTGTTTAAGAATGTTTTTCATGTTCCCCTGTTGGCTTTAAAGGGAATCTATCTACTGGAGGTTTTTTTTTCCAGGGGACTTAAGCAAATGGAGGCTTCGGTGAGCAAAATTGCATCCGGTGTCCCCAGGAAACCTAAAGAGCCGAACCTGCCAGGGGTCCATTCAAGGGGAACATGTCCCAAACCATCCAATGCGGATTCCCGCCGCCTTTGATGAGGAAGTAAGTTTTGGGGCAGCCAAACGAATTTCGACCAGAGTTTGATGCAGGTGCACTGACAGAGCCGGAACTTGTCTTGGATAATGTCCCTTGGCAGATTTCTGGCAGAACAAGCCGATCAAGCTGATCCAATTCTGGCAGATCAAGCAGGCACGGTCATCTCCATGGCAGCAAATTCCGCACTCAGCCGTGAGATCACAAGTTTTTCTGAAGGCAGCAGCTTTAGGGTTTTGGGTGTGTTGCTTTTTTGGGTCTATTGGCTCTCGGCGTGTGAAGCGCGGAGCTCCATGATTGTGCTGAACATGCTGTAAAGGAATCTGTCATCATCAGGTACAGTCGCGCCTTCAACCACACAGATGGAGGACTTTTATTGCTAACGTGTAGTAGTGGGAACGTGGTAAGGCCATGTTGTCTTATTGTAACTTCTCGACTCGGGCAATGGTCGGCTTGGCAATCCACAAACAAAGCTGGCGTTGTGGCATCCTTGTGAGCAGTTCATGAAGCTGTTGCCAGCTGCCATTTTTTTGGTTGCATGCCGAGTCATTGTTAACTGCTTCCGTTGGCATGGACAGCTTGCGCTTGATCAGCCGGGTCCAGGAGAACCCGGCCTCGGCCCTTCCAGATGTCAGCAAGCCTGCAGCACGGAGGCAGACGTGCGTGCGTGCGTGCGTGCGCGCGTGCGTGCGCGCGTGCGCGCGCGCGTGCGTGCGCGCGTGCGCGCGTGCGTGCGCGTGTGCGCGTGTGCGCGTGTGCGCGTGTGCGCGTGTGCGCGTGTGCGCGTGTGTGCGTGTGTGCGCGTGTGCGCGTGTGCGCGTGTGCGCGTGTGGGTGTGCGGGTGTGCGGGTGTGCGGGTGTGCGTGTGTGCGTGTGTGCGTGTGTGCGTGTGTGGGTGTGTGCGTGTGTGTGGGTGTGGGTGTGGGTGTGGGTGTGGGTGTGTGGGTGTGTGGGTGTGTGTCTGTGTGTCTGTGTGTCTGTGTGTCTGTGTGTCTGTGTGTCTGTGTGTCTGTGTGTCTGTGTGTCTGTGTGTCTGTGTGTCTGTGTGTCTGTGTGTCTGTGTGTCTGTGTGTCTGTGTGTCTGTGTGTCTGTGTGTCTGTGTGTCTGTGTGTCTGTGTGTCTGTGTGTCTGTGTGTCTGTGTGTCTGTGTGTCTGTGTGTCTGTGTGTCTGTGTGTCTGTGTGTCTGTGTGTCTGTGTGTCTGTGTGTCTGTGTGTCTGTGCGTCTGTGCGTCTGTGCGTCTGTGCGTCTGTGCGTCGTCTGTGCGTCGTCTGTGCGTCGTCTGTGCGTCGTCTCTGCGTCGTCTCTGCGTCGTCTCTGCGTCGTCTGTGCGTCGTCTGTGCGTCGTCTGTGCGTCGTCTGTGCGTCGTCTGTGTGTCGTCTGTGTGTCGTCTGTGTGTCGTCTGTGTGTCGTCTGTGTGTCGTCTGTGTGTCGTCTGTGTGTCGTCTGTGTGTCGTCTGTGTGTCGTCTGTGTGTCGTCTGTGTGTCGTCTGTGTGTCGTCTGTGTGTCGTCTGTGTGTCGTCTGTGTGTCGTCTGTGTGTCGTCTGTGTGTCGTCTGTGTGTCGTCTGTGTGTCGTCTGTGTGTCGTCTGTGTGTCGTCTGTGTGTCGTCTGTGTGTCGTCTGTGTGTCGTCTGTGTGTCGTCTGTGTGTCGTCTGTGTGTCGTCTGTGTGTCGTCTGTGTGTCGTCTGTGTGTCGTCTGTGTGTCGTCTGTGTGTCGTCTGTGTGTCGTCTGTGTGTCGTCTGTGTGTCGTCTGTGTGTCGTCTGTGTGTCGTCTGTGTGTCGTCTGTGTGTCGTCTGTGTGTCGTCTGTGTGTCGTCTGTGTGTCTTCTGTGTGTCTTCTGTGTGTCTTCTGTGTGTCTTCTGTGTGTCTTCTGTGTGTCTGCTGTGTGTCGGTGTGTCTGTGTGTGTGTGTTTGCCTTGGTGAATGGACAAAACCAACCTGCAACACAGCCCGCCTCGCTGCATATGCTTGAATCAATGTATAGTTTGCGCATGTTTGCGCTGGCACCCAGTCACCGCAGGTTGGCATTTGGTCAATGAGGTTTCAATGACATGTGCTGAGATGAAGGTTGACTAGCGTTCTGAGTGTCCATGTTGCCCGCCTGGAAATGCCGTCAACGGAGCAGCTGCGAGAAGACGCGCTAGCCCTGGGATCATGGACGTTGAATTTCAACTCCTGTCATGCTAATATCAGCGTGGGGCAGTGATTGCTGAAGCCCCCGGGAGCAAACTGGGGTGTCAAACGAGATCAGAATCGGGCCTGCTGAAGAAGTGGTTTACTAAGTGCAGTTTGGTAACTGGATTGGGATTGATTTAGTACGAATTGGGCACTGTCTTGTGTTGGCCCTGTGCCGTTCAGAACTGCCTAAGCATGCAAAGAGAAACACGCCCTTTCCAAATGTTCCTCCTTTGCAGGTGGAATACTGGGGCAAAGTGCTCTGCAATCTTCATTTGTGTGCCTTCGAGGGTCCAATTCTTGAGGCTGCTCAAAACACGCTGCCCAAAGAACTGGCACGCTGCCCAGAAAACTCCGCCGAGCCACGGCCCCCAAAACACGTCGCGACACGAGCGATCCGCGAGCTTTGGCTCAGCCATGGCACTTCCAGGGCCATGAGGCGCGGATTTTTCAAGTGGCAAGGGGTCCCGACGCAAATTACCAGGTTGCATCACCTTGCAGCTGCTGAACCAAAAGAATCCCTGGTTGGAATTGTTTTTTTGAAGGGAAACCAACTTTCACTACTGGAGATTTGATGAAACAAGATTGTTTCTTTCCCTTATTATGTGTTTGAAGGGAATCGATTGCATTGCTGGACCCCCGCGAACAAATGATTAGTTGGGAAACCTAATTCCAGCTGCTGAAAAAACACCTTGTTGCTTTTGTTGAACGGAAACCAAATTTCACTACTGGACATTCGCTGCAATGAAGATTATTTGTTTCCCTTGTTGTGTTTTCGAAGGGAAACCGTTTCCTGGGGGCTTAAGCAAATGGAAGTCACATGTGGTTAATCAATGGCCTGAGATGTTCTCCCAAAATTGATGGGTTTCCCGTTTCCCTCAAAATTATTAGTTGTTCTGGACAAGTTGTTTGGTGTTTCTCAAAGAATGACTGGTTTTGCCCCGCAAACAAATGATTGGTTGGGAAACCTAGGGAGTCCCAACACACGGAATCCCCAATGTTGTTGAGCCACCAATATCCTATTGGCGGTCGATGAATAGTACTCACAACACTACTGTGCATGGTTACGAAATCCATTTCGCACCACTTTGACACAATGAGAACCATTGTTGTTGGTATTTACAGGAGACTCATCAGAAACCAGCGTTTCTTAAGTGGTGCGGAATGGACTTTGTCCATCCACAGAAAGACTTTAACTAAGTTACCATCACTAATTCAAGTGTTGCAATCTCCCAATTCATTTGGGCAAAGTTCATTTCGAACGCTGCCTGCCACCGCACGCAGAACAGTTGCTAGCTGACATGACCATTCCCATGCAAGGAGTTTCTGAAGCCGGGCGTGTGCGACCCTGAAGACAGGGGCCATGTTGAGACTACTACAAAACTTCTGCCCGTTGTTAGCCCGTTTCCTCTATTGCTGCTGCTGCTGCTGCTGCTGCTGCTGCTGCTGCTGCTGCTACTGCTTTTGCTTGGAGTAGTTACATTGAATTGTGATTGTCAGGTATATTTTGGGGACGTTGTAATCGTGATGTGTCCCAATTAGATGTTGCTGTGCACGCGTTGTTACTTCCTGGCCCTTGATTCAATATACGAGTTTGATCTATTTTGGGGTGTAAGCAGCCAACGCTCGCCGCAGGTGTTTGAGAACTCCACTGGCAGCTCTGCTGTGGCCCAGCTGCACCAAACTGTGGAAAGTTCGTTGAACGTGAAAGGTGTGGGTCTTTCTCAAAATTACGTGGTTTCCTTTCGGTTTCCTTTTGAAACCATCCAACCATCCAAAAGAGCAGATGAGGTTTGGGGGATATCTGTTTTTGGCCCGTTGGGGCTCAGAATGCTCAGATAGCGCAGGCGACAGGGCTAGGAGCCTATCCAACTCTTCCGGAAACTACTATGGAACGACGATCCAATCTGAAGCCTTTTGCTTGGACATCCATCATGATGAAGCTGGTGGCCATAGTGTTAAAAGCTGGTATCAAGGCCACCCGTTCGACGCGTTGCGTTGTCAGCGCTCTCACACGCGAAGCGCGGTGGCCGGAGTGGATACTTCCTTCAATGTGGCTGCCTTCTCTCAGCCAGCCCACCAAGCCCAGTATGGCCCTCGGGTAGCAACGGTGCTGGCATCAATTCGTTGAGCCTCTTCCTTCGAGCTCGCAATCATGGTTCTGCATCTGCAGCCCATCGCGGGATTTGCTAAGAATGTGGTCGGTTCCCTGAGCGTCAGCGCTTTGCGCGCGCAGCATGTTCTCTGCATCTCTGCAGGCTTCAGGCTCGCATGGCAAGTCGCCATGCCGTGTCTCGCTTGGTTTTGCGAGGCCCCAACTGTTGAGATTAAGCTACAGTTCATTGCGAATTTCACATCGCAGTCGTGGACGCTGGTTCTCTTGACGAAGTTGACATTGATCCTCCCATTTGGCGCCAAACAAGAGGACCAATGTCAACCCAATCAGGAAACCAGCGTCCGCGACAGGGTAGAGATCCGTGGATGGAAAAACCTTGCGCCGCCAAGGGGCAACTGGAATTCCAAAGAGAGGGCGTCTTCCGTTGGCTTTTTCAGTGGCCGCTTCCGCTATTGTCTTTGGTGAAGCGGCTTTGGAGTTTCACAACTTTAGAAAACTTCCGTAATACGAAAAGCGCAGTTACCCACATGCGAAACACGCGAAGGGTAGCTCTGTTTTTCGCCGCAGGTTCGCCACAGGTTCGGAAAGTTGCCCAATGGCACGGTTTTTGCTAGGTTTGAATGTGTGGCAGGCGCAGCACTTTGGCAACCTGAGGTGCAGATCTCGTGACAGGCGCATCAAGTTGTTCTCATGCATCAGAATTCGTGATGGGCGCAGCACTTTGGGCAGGTGAGTCGCGCGGTTCGTGGTTCGCATTGGAGTGGACGCACGAACTGTTGCGTGCCCATGGCGTGACGGGCGCAGAAGAGACAAAGAAGGAAAGAGAGAAAGAAGAAAGACAGGTCGAAAGAAAGAAGGGAAGAAACACGCTCAGAAAGAAACACAGAAAGAAAGAAAGAAAGAAATAAGCAAAGAAAGAAAGAAATAAGGAAAGCAAAGGACACTCCACCTGCCAACTCGACTGCGGCAGCCAACTCGACCGAAAAGGTGCGCAGGCATGGGGCGTGGGATGTTTTGTTTCTCTTCCTATAAGCACACGTCCTTTCTAGAATCTTCCGCCCTCCAGCTCTGCTGGAGTATACCTGGTATTTTTCTTTGTTTGTTGTGGATACTGGCTGCAAAGCCACGCGCCATGCAATTTCTTTGGGATGTTAGATGTTGTGGTCCTGGAACGGTTTGGCACGTGCCAGCCCTGCCCGTTTCACGCTCTCGACATGGTCCTGCATGAGTTGGGAGGTGGGAGCAAATGGATGGTTTCCATGCTTGGAAGTTTTGAATGCTTTGGGGCCTTGATCACTTACTTGTGTCTCAGGAGACCCGGCTAGCGCATGCCGCGAGGTCGCGTGCAAGTTGGCCTTGACTGTAATAGGGACTTGTTCACCTATTTTTGTGCAATGGCTGATGACCGCCGCTTCTAATACAGTCGTTCTTACCTTACCTCGCTAGGTGGCAATGTCACCGGCTGATGGTCGTGGCTCTTTGGGTCAATCATCGGGTTTTGCGAGTAGAGGTGCCTCTGACACCTGAGATTGAGGGGTGCTCACGTTACGGCCGGGGCATGTCTCTGTAGCCACAGCACTACGCAAGTCAAAGGGGAAAAAGGGGGAGCTTCCATGCTTCTGCACGCCTATGCGTGGAAAGGGAAACTTTCTTGTAAGTGGTCTTTTTTCCAGACAAACAAACAAGCAGGCAGGCCGGGGAAGCAGGCGTGTTTGTCGGGCAATATTCAGGCATGGTGTTCTCACACAGGCAGTCCTCACACATCCCCTCTTCGCCGGTATCATCGCTAATTTGTTTTATCTTTGAACTTCATGAAAGCCGCTTGCTGAGGATTCCATTGGCCGCAGCTGCCCCGTTACCACTGACAAACTGCCAGTGGATTGAGACTGGCACTGGGGAAGAAAGCGTCACGCAGCAGCATAGATGCGTTTTGTTTGAGTGAAAACTTTGATTATGATTTGACTTTTCTTTGCACGGTTGATTGGGATGTGACATGGTGTTGCACTGAGGATGTGAGCCTTGACAACGACACAAACCCGGCATTCTTTGCCAGCGACGGCAATGAGTCCAGTGCGGCCATCTACCGCTCGAAACAGGAGCACAGTCCCTTGGCAACTTTGCCCAGGACCCTTCAGGCAACAATAACGCATGCACTTGATTGCCTCCCTCGCTTTGCCAGCTTGCAAAATCGGGTAAGCTGTTCTTCTTGACAGCATCAAATAGAATTTGGGGAATTCGAACGAAGCAGAGAGGCAAGTTGTTTCGCGCCAATGCCGTGGTCGCATAGCTAAGGCACTCTGCCACTGCCTCAGCTGCGTTCATTCAGAGAATTTCCCCTTGTGTGGATGTGTATGGCGGTGTTCCTTTAAGACAGGAGAGCATCATGTTTCAGTTTCCGCATTGAATTGCTTGGTGGACGGCATTGATCAGCTCATTGGCCGGCTGGAGTTCCCATCTGCAAAGAGTGCACAGAGCGTTGGAGGTGCTGCCACGTGTTTGATGTGCTACGTTTGTACCACCACTGTTTCGCCTCTGTTGGTTTTGCCATCGTTTAGCTTTGGAGGTCCATCCAGTGCGAGTTCAAAGAGGGCACGTCGCAGGTAGACAAGATATTCTTCAATTCCGCAGGCAGGGCTGTGAGACAGGCTAATTCGGATCCTGTGAATGGCGAAGGCGCAGAAGGCCCTTTTGTTTCCAGCTAGGCTTGAGCGGTGTTTGAGCATGTTGCAGCGGAGGTGGTGCACTGTGTACAAATAGCAGCGATAGGCTTCAAGTGCCATGGCTGCGGCAAGTCGCTTTACGGTGATGTCACCGACGATCTAGCAAGTTGAGCTATTGTTTGCTGCTTTTGCTTGTTTTTTTCCTAGATGGCAGGCAAATTTACAATCCTGGATGATGGTGTGTGTTCAGCCCCAGTTTGCATTTCCTATCAAGTGGGAGGAGGAGAAAGACAAGCACTCTTGGCCATGCAAAGGTACATCCCTCAAGTTGTAGAACTGCGCAAAAGCACTGTAAACCAAGAAGCAGGAAACACTATCGATCGCCCAGTAAACCCTTCCATCAGAGACATGTGTCTCCAGCACAAACACTGCCGACCTGACTGACACACCCGATGACCAACGGACAACCGCATGGCAACCTTGCAAGCAAGTCCGACACACGGAATGCTAGACATCGTAGCCGACTTTTTTTGGGGGAAGGCGCCATCGGAAGACATTGGAAGACAAGGGGAAGACTATTGGAAGTTAGATGTACAAAAGCTGAACTGAACCACTGAAAGCAGACACCCCATTTTTTGACTATGATATTGGACGTATTACCTGTCTTTAGGGTCACGATCAAGGCCAGCAACAAACGTGATGTAGCCCTTGCTCTATCCAGCTTGGGATCGCTCCGATTGAATTGGTTTGTTTGGTTAACATTGCTGGGTAAGTGTTAGGTTATGTCTTCACAGGATCTCACAGGAGGGGAATGCAAGCAGCAGGCCTTGCTTCAGAGTTGTCAATCTCTGCACCGCGTTTGAGGAGTATGCGGGTTCCTTCGTTTTCCAAAAATATAGGGGTCGCAACACAAATAACCCCCAAATGGGTTCCCCTACATACCACACATAAGTGCTTGCCTTTCATAGGGCCCAATCTTGTTTCATATGTTCGTAGCTTGCATACTGCCTCCGCACATGACAGCGCAAGAACAGCACAAGCCTTTACTTTGACCTCTTGCTTCTCATCGCCCTCAACGGCCACCGATGTCTTCGTTCCAGAAATCCGAGCTCGACTCGCTCGTGGGTGTGAATCCATGGGGCCTCGCCTGGTTATGGGCGACGCAATGCTCATGGGAATCCGCCGGGCGACGAAGGCGGCCATTTTTTTCCGAAGCAATAGATCACTCCACGCCTTGTGATTTTCCCCTTGCTACTCCAGGGGAAAGGAAAAGATCCCTGACCATCCGCAATCAAGTTGCACGAAAGCCTGGGGTTCAAGCCGTGGATCCGGATCTGAGGTGACAAAGGTGGACGGGGTCTTTTTGGCGGCAGAAGCTGGCAACAAAGACTGGTCTGCGGCCAGCGAAGGTTTCATATGGTCTCCTGTGGCAGTGCCTTGGTTTCTAGAGCCAGGTTTGTCATTATGCTTGAATGTGTACGCGTGTTTGCTTCGCAGTGTGGACATATTGCAGAAAAACAAACTGCCGAATGATGACATGTGGTGTGTTGGCATGCTGCGGTCAATCAGACATTGCCGACGTGACATTGATCTGGAAAAGCACATTGTCAAGGTTGGCAGACTGGGAAGCTCTGAAACCGCTTCTGCGTCGCTAAGTCATCGGTCATGCCGCAGACCATCATGACGCTTTGTAAACCAATGAGGAGAACCGAAAACCGATGCCCCAACTAGACGTGCTTGCTCCGTCCGCTGCATGTCGACTTTCAAGCTGGAGCTGCCAAACTGTAGTTGGTTTACTACTGCGCTGAAAAGAGGCATTTGCACAGGATGTAAACCGATGAGACAACCCAAAACAGCTGCATGTACTTGAATGCCCATGCCCGGGCACTGAAATTGCGAGCAGACAAGCCACAGCCGGTTGTTTGGACGAATGTGCTTTGATTTGTGCAGCATATCAAACAATGTTGTGGCTTGGAATACAGACCATTGAATGCCTTCAAGCTGAAGATATTGCGAACGCTGTTGTGAAAGGGCTAAACACGACGCGAGCAGTCTTGACTTGAGCTTGGTCAGCACTGGGTTGCAAAATCCAATAAGCCGATTTTTATCTAGCAACTGAGGTTTATGCCTTACATTCCCCCGGGCTCGCTGAGGTTGACACAGACAGGCTGTTCAGCTTCGTGATTATCAAGACTCTGCAGCAGAAGGCTGAATTCAACAAGTGAAAGGGGGGGTCATTGGGTCGCCTGCTTTCTCGTGTGGATCCTCCCTGTCCAGGCTTGCGGGGGAGATATGGTCGCCGCCCTCCGAGAGATAATTGTGGAGGGAAACCCCATGGCTGCCTGCAGGGGAACTTTGATTCTCGGCAGCATGGCGGGTCCAAGTTGCCAGCTGTGTCCTTGAGCTCGCGTCCGGAAAATTTGACCAGGCGTTTGCGGCGTGGTGTCACCCAAAACATGCTTTGGCAGAACTTGTTAAATATACAGATTAGGATTCACCGGATTCGTGTCTGTCAACCACTTGGGAGGTGGGTCCCTGTTGAAAATCAGAGCCATCTAAGCGAGCTGGCAAGGACCGGAGAACCTGAGGACAAGAACGACAAGGCTGCTTGCTTCGCTGACGTGCAGAGAGCTATCGTAGGTTTTCGTGGCACAAGTATGTCTGACTTTGTGCGTTCGAGCTCATATTGAATAGACATAGCGGGCTATGTCGATCACCCAGGACACGTCGTCCGTCAAGTACCAATGCAGCCAGCAGGCCGGGTTGTGTCAAGTGGGGAGAGTCATTGTGCGTTGCAGTGATTAAGCTAGAGACTTGGCATGGGCTTTGCAGCATGTTACAGCATGAGTAGCTTGCATTGCACCAGAAAAAGGAAGTTGCCGCGAGCCAGAAGCGAACACTTTGTTCTGTACGTCCCTTCCATTGTGTCAGGAGGTGACGGCCTGCAATAGCAAGTACACGCGGACAACCAACAGTGCCTTGACTGCAATGGTTGGCAGATGTTTCGCTCTCAGTGAGTGGCTGAGAGTGCAGATGCGTCTCAAACGAGAACATGTGCCCAAGAAGTTGTGGGCCTGGAACGGCCAGGCCTCATCCAGTATATTCAAAGGCCTGACAGAACAGTTAAGCGTTGCCAAGGCAAGTACATCCAATGCGGCATGTCCGACTCCAACTGCCTCAGCATCGGACCACTATGCTTGCCAGACTGAGCCAGCCGCGGCCGAGTGTTTGGCAACGTGCAAAGCCAAAACCAGCGTGCATGGTGCGAGATGATCCTGGATTGTAGGCTGCAAGCGTCGGCATTGTGAGTTGCTCCAAGCAAATCCAGACTAGCTGCCTTGGCATTGGCGCTTGGGTAGGGCCAAGCTGCCATATTGGGATTGACGCCCGTTTGCGAGTCCAAATCCTGGCAGGCGCAAGCACTACAGCGACGCAGAGTTAGCTGGGAGCCTATTGAAAGTTGCTGAAGGCCGCGGCTCAGTCCGCTGGGCGAACTGGATGGCAACCGGATGAACCTCGAGCATTTGGGTGTGTCTTTGTGCGTTTTGAAGAACTGGTGCTATTTGAGTTTGAGGCCTCCCTTCTCCGAGAGAAGGCCAGGGGGCGGCTGGCGCGTTTTTTGTCCGGAGTTTGATTCGGAGTGCCTGCCAGCGTTGCTCGGCCACTCCACGTTGCCAGGATGACTGAGGCCACGGCGTCGGAAAGACCCGAATTCAGATGTCAATCGAATGTACATAGTCATCCTGTGGGCAAATAACTTAGAAACTTATTGGATTTAGATTGAGGAGGAGATCCGACAAATATTCTTCAAAGATCATCCCTCCCATGAGACGACGACCCAAAGATCGCCAGCATCATCCTCTTTGATCATAGTCACTCCCTCACCCATCCCCCTTAATCCTAAATTACCTATATTTATGGTATATGATTATACACATATCCCCTGGGAGGAAAAGGTTTTCAAAACAAACATCGTTTGTTTGACTAGCCGGGGGCTTGGGTGGAATTCAAACATTACATCTTCGTCTATATTGTTTTCTATGCTAAGTTAGATTTTGCGAAGGCATCAATGGGAAAATAACATTATTTAGTAGGACCTTTGAATTTTAGTAACAAATATCGTTAGCTAAGGCGAATTTGAACGTGTTATGGTGTTTGATTTTAAATTTAAAATCGATTATATATAATTTATTTTATCGGGGTTTTATTATTTAAATTTAGAATTGATATTCGATAAATTTTAAATTAATAATTTGAAATATGTTTTGGTATATATTATAAATTAGAAATGAATATAATTTAAATATATATGGTTGATTTATTTAAAAATTATAATTTTAAAATATATTATATTAAATATATTTATTTTGAAATAATTTAATTTTTATAGAATTATAACAAATATTGGTTTAATTATTTATAAATAATGAAATATTATTTGGATTTTATTTTATTATTATATAAATATATATTTTGTATTTATAGATTATAGATATTAATAATTAATTAAATTGAATATAATTCTCCATATCTTTGTATGGGGTTCTTACTTTTACCGCTAGTCGTCCGCGTCTTACGTCTCCTTTTCCTCTTCTTCCCGCTCTCCCTCCTTATTACTGTCTTACTCACATTTATTTACGCTCACTTATACTCATTTATTTATACTTATTCACTCACACTTATTTATACTCACTCACTCTCACATTCACTTATTCACACTTATTCTCACTTACTCATACTCAGTCATTCACACTCACTTATACTCATTCACTCTTATTCACACTTACTCACTCACTCATTTACGCTCGTTCATACTTACTCACTCATACTCACTCTCATTCACTCACTCTTATTCACTTACTCACTCACACTCGCTGACTCATGGCAGCTGTCTAGAGGGATAGGATGTTGTCGTGCGCGCGGCGGGGGGTATACGAAATCGTGACAGGCATAGCACTTTGACGATGCCGTTGCCGAAGTCGTGGCAGGCGCAGCATCTGGGTGTGTGTTTGTGTGGCAGGGGTAGCATTCGGCAGCTGTCTAGAGGGATAGGATGTTGGCGCGCGCACGGCGGGGGGTGTGCGAAATCGTGGCAGGCGTAGCACTTTGGCGATGCCGTTGCCGAAGTCGTGGTAGGCGCAGCATTCTGTGCATCTGGGTGTGTGTTTGTGTCTAGCGATGCCGTTGCCGAAGTCGTGGTAGGCGCAGCATTCTGTGCATCTGGGTGTGTGTTTGTGTGGCAGGGGTAGCATTCGGCAGCTGTCTAGAGGGATAGGATGTTGTCGCGCGCGCGGCGGGGGGCGTGCGAAATCGTGGTAGGCGTAGCACTTTGGCGATGCCGTTGCCTCTGTCGTGGCAGGCGCTGCGTTCTGTGTATCTGGGTGTAAAGATGCCATTGCCGAAGTCGTGGCAGGCGCAGCATTCTGTGCATCTGGATACATGTTTGTGTGGCAGGGCAGGCGCAGCATTCTGTGCATTTGGGTGTGCGTTTGTGTGGCAGGGGTAGCATTTGGCAGCTGTCTAAAAGGACAGGATGGCGTTGCGCGCTCGGCGGGGGGCGTGCGAAATCGTGGCAGGCGCGGCACTTTGGAGATGCCATTGCCGAAGTCGTGGCAGGCGCAGCATTCTGTGCGTCTGGGTGTATGTTTGTGTGGCAGGGGCAGCATTTTGTCACTCATTCGCTCGCATTCATACTCACACTCACTCACACTTCTCGGATGTCTAAAGGGTCGTCTACAAGGCTTGTGTAAGTGCAGAGCTGTGAGTACATGAGGCAGGGTGCATTGTGAGGCAAGCTGTTGGATGTTGAGATTGGGCTCGCAGAAGCTTTGTGTCCAGATATTTGAACTCATATCCTTGGGAAAAATATAGTATATGGGGTTATCCGGTCTTTTAATTGGTTTGATTATATTTTTGATAAGGAAATTGATAATGAATTTGTATATATTAAAATTATATTATTTGAATATTATAGAATATTAGATAAAAAATAATAAAAACATAAAAATATAATATAATTAAATATCTGAAACATACAAAAATAGAAAGAATTCTTTTGTTGCTTTGCTATTTGTTTTGTATTTTTTTTTGTTTTTTTTTTTTGGTTTTTCTTTTCCCTTTTGTTTTTGTATTTTTTTGTCCTTTATTGTTTGTTTTTTGTTTGTTTATATATATGTTTGTTTGGTTTTGATTATTTTAATTTATTTATTTACTTTTTCTTTATTTATAATTGTTTATTTATTATTGGTTATTTGTTGTTGTTTGCTTATCGAAATCTATTTATCGTTTTTTATTTGTTATATATTTTTGAGTTTCATTCTTTATTTGTTATTAATTATTTGATTTTATATATATTTCTATTTTTATTTATCTTTATTTATTTATTATTATATATATATATTATTATTTGTTGAAAAGATTTAAATAATTGTCCAAATTTCCTCCAGCTCAACTTAAACAGCTAGAGCTAGATTAAACAACTATATATAATTATTTCCATAAAAAGATTGATAATCTATAATATAATAAATAGTTCAATCCAAATTTTCAAATCGAAATACTAGAGGATATTAACAACAAATTATTATTTGTTTATTTTAAATTACCCCCATTTACTTATTTATATTTATATATTTTCTTACCTCTATCCGATCGGTTTACCAACTTAACTATTTACCTCTATTAACCTACCTCTACCGGCTTACTTACTCATTTGCCGAATTAATTCTATTTCATTGTATGTATTTCTAATTATTTTTATTTGTTTTTATCTATATATTTACCTTAGAATAATTTACCTATTTATTTATCTACCAAATTATTTTTCGTTTCTTGATAGATATAATAAGAAAAATACAATTGTACACTTTTGCTACCTCAGGAACAGATGGTTAGCTTCGGACACGCCCCATTCTGGCTCAGGATTTGTTACTCACCAACGCTGCATTTCGAGATATTATTTCTATACGACTAGGAAATTCGGGAAAGATATATTCTTTTTGCCACCAAAATTTAGATATTTTCGGACATCGTATTTTGCATTATATTAAACATGGATATAAGCAAGTTATACACACCATTTTGAAGAACGTTATGCTTGTTTTAGCCTTGCAGGCTAGCATACAATCCTCATTAGAGTCTATAAACCTATTACCTACTAATTCCCGGATAAGACCTATAAATATTCTAATAATAAAAACCCCGTAAATCCTCCAATTTTCTTAGTGTTATTTTTCGGAATTAATCCTAAATATCCTTTCTAATCTTAAATCCTAGGCGTAACAACACAAGAATATAATTCAAAAGAAATTTCTAATTTAAGAAAATACGAATAAATTAAATATCGAAAAACATATAATTCCTTCGATTCCTTATTCGTATAATACATACAAAATATTATTTGTTTTAAATCGAAATTTTCAATTTGGTTTTTATGTATTTAGTTTAAGCCTTGTTTTCGGAACGAAGTAATATCCTTTTACAGAGGTAATTATATATAATTAATTCAATCCTATTTATATACCTATATCTACCTATATCTATTTATATATATCTATCTATATATTTCTACATATATTCAATATATATTTGTAATATTCTAATTTAATATATTTTTAAAACCATTTATATTAATAATTGTATTAATATAATTATATTTAATTATGTCGTTAGCCAATATAACGATAATTATGCCCAACCAAAACCAGTATACTTAAATTCAAATGTAATTAATGCCAGACAATCTTCATTGCTGTTCGCGATGTCAAAGTCCCATCAAAAAATATTATAGGTTTCGACCCGGGAATAAGACAATGAAATTGCAAGCATGAAAGCATTGAACAACCTACATTGAAGGACATAGACAAGAAAGGTGGACAAAGAGTGATTTTCTTTTCCAATTCTTAGGCCGGTCCAAGGTGAATCCAACTTCTGCATGGAAACTAAAGCCACCCTGACGCAGTTGGCGCAAATTCTGCGGCGCTTTTGCAGTTGGAATTCCTGCTGACTTGGTGTTGATGCGGACTCCAGCCGAACCCGAGGCACTCCAAAGTTTGAAGCTTAGGAAATCTAAAAGCCAACTCGTGGAAAAGCAAATGAGAATGTCCTTGAATGGAGCCATACTCGTAGGGGTGGGCGTTCTTTAGATTGAACCGTGGCATCAGCAACGCCACCTTCCCTCCGTCCTCCAAACTTGGCCTTTGCCACATATTTCCTATTCCCCCTCGTCCAGTTCATTGTAAGTTCCGTCTTGAGCTTCGAATCGCATCTTCATCGCTCCACATTCAAAATGACCAAGCCTAGCGGAAAAAACCGTGTCTGGTCATACCAACACAGGGCTCCATACATTTCTTGATGCCTTGGCTCAGGAATTCCGCGGCTTATGCCTTTGCATCTTGGTGAACCGCTCGCAGGGCATCTTGGAAGGTCAGGGCCTGGCCGCTAGGCTCCAACACGCACCTCGCAGAGAAAATGGAACCAGCTTTCAATACACCCCTGTTTTGTGTGGGGGGGGGGGCAGGCTGGTAAAGCTGTGACCAGAGGTGTCCTGTTTACTCACAAAATCGAATGCAACATGAGTTCAACCAAGTTGAAACCTGGCGAAATCCATCTATTTCCCCCAAACCAACCTGTGCACCGTGACACTTGGGGCTCTGGCCAAGGGGTGCTTCTGCATGGATGGGCTGCTGCTTGGCATTGAGCGCCCGGTGCCTGCATCGTTTGGCACTAAAATCCTCCAAACCCACCAATCGACTAATTCCATGAACTCGGGGACTGAGCTTTGGACGCGGTTTCCCTCCCAAAGAAAACCTTTTGGCACGCATGTTGAGTTTCGTCGCCCGAAACGCCAGGCAGCGGCCTGAGCGACAGCCGTTTACGGTTTGAGCCGAGAATCTGTTTTTAGGACCCCCAAACGGCATAGCCGTTTTTCTGTTTTGATTTTACAACCACCACTGAAAGCTGTGGGGTCGATAATTGGGGATACCTCCTGAGCTTGGATTGAGAGGGTACCTTTTTGAGGGTTGGAAAACCACTTGGAAACAACAATTTGTGGGTTCCCAACTTTAGGATTAAACCATACACCCTCATCAGTTGTAGGATCGGTTGTGTTGGCTGATTTCCGGGGTGTGTGAAATCCTCCGCAGAAGTCGCGGTGCAATCTGAACCCTGCCACTTCCTGGAACTCTCTTTCAATCATCACACGGCCTGCGCAGACAAGTCACGTGTTTGGACCCTGGTGACCGTTAGACACGTCGCAGGTATTCCCATTGCAAGATCGGCCTCCCAGTGGCACGGAGAAGTACTCACGGCAGCGCCTCAATTCAGATTCCAAATTACACGTGTAAATGCAAAAGCCTTTGAGCTCGATACAGGGGCCAATAGTCTGATGACTGGGTGGCCACCAAAACGTAAGCATGATCTGGCTGGCATCAATATCATGTGGCGTCGTGCTTCTTGACGCTGCTGGGAGTTGTTGGGCCCTTGGGACAGTCTGAAGTTCTCCCTGAGTTGGGCAGGAAACTGCGACTGACCGGCCTGGTCATAAAACCGACCCCTGACTCTCCAAGCCAGCTCGCACTTTGGGACAAAGCCAAAACAAGTGGGATGAAGACCCTGACGCAAGGGCAAATAAGTCGTGGAAAGGGCACGGGCAGGGAGGCCCTCTCTAAAACAGACTCAAACCGTCTTGAAAGAACCATGCACCCTGCAAAGAGCCCCACGGCCTTGGCGGTTTGTGTAGCACCCCTCTCGACTCGTGCGCCAAGGGGCCAGTTCATATCCTCGTTGGCCTGGAGGCGGAAACAGCCAGCAAGTCATTCATCCACTTGGAAAGATGCTAAACTCTTGCCCCGGAAACACGATTCCCGAACAGCCGCATTCGGTGTTGCGGGAACCCTTGACCGGCTTTGGCGCGTATCGCAGTCATGAAGCACTTGGGCAACAGCTCGCCATGCCGACTGGCTTGGTTGAGAAAGGTGTATTATTTTTGACACCCCCTGCCGTTCCGCTCCTTGCAAAAAAGCTAACACAGCAGGGTCCCGTCTAACCGACGTGGTAGCTTGCAATTGGATGTTTCCTGGACTTAGCCAGCTGGGAGCCACCAAGTGAAGCTGGGAAATGAAGCGGCGCCCCTCCTGTGCCCAGCTCTCTTGCCAGGAGTTGTTCCACCTGGCGGAACTCACATCCACCCGGCACCATACCTACGTACACTCGGTTGCTTTCTTCTTTCCTGCCAGAAGTTGAACTCTTCGTGGTTTAATGGAAAACCCATTAGTAGCAAAAAGGTGAAGTCCTAACATCCAAGCAAAATGCACCCCAAGTACAGTAGATGCAAGTTCTCAGAACCGTGGAGCGATCGCTTCACAAAGCATGTCAGGGCCTGCGGCTGTCCTACGAAATGATCCTGCCAACTGGCACTGGCAGTTAGCGCCGGCAGTTTGGACATCCAGCTGCCTCTGGAAGGTCTCACAGGAGCGTGCCCTGTTCCCCCCGGCACTTCTTCAAGAATGAGGCCAGTGTTCCGAGAAAAACTTACTCAACAAGGTCTCCTCCCCCCAATCCTTCGAAGGATGTAAAGCCTCGGCTATGCCCCAAATGAGGCACTGGATGAGGCAAACAAGGCCTTGAGGTATCTCATGCAAACCTGGTGGAGGAATGGGTGGACGGGGTTGAGCTGGGTGCAGTTGGGTGGAGTTGGGTGGGGTTGAATTGGCTTGGAAGGGGGGGATACGAGTCCTTGTCCAATGTTCGCCCCGTCGCCCGTCCAACCTCGACCTCTTCGGCGACGCCTGGCGTGCGGTCCCGATCGCTTGAGTTTCCCAGCGGGATGCATTTCCCTTCTCAGCGGGGCGATTTTAGCCTTTTAACCATCGGAATTTCTGGTTCCCATGGGCTTCCAGAGTCAAGCATCCTCACAACAGGATTCCCAAAAAGGCTTACAACACCCTCAGCTGAAGCCACATGACCAGAAAAAGGTTGCCCTTTTGGGTTTCCCAGCCTCAACTATCCATCCTGTGGTTTTTCTCTTGAGGTTTCCAATTTTGGCTTCAAACATCACCCCGCAAGGCGTTCACCAAAAAGGCAAAATTGGAGGCCTCAGGTGGCCAGCCGTGCTTGTGCAAAGCGTGCCTCAGGCTTCTTGGAACTCAGGTCAGCCTGCCGGGTGAGCGGTCCGTGCCACCTCCCAAAGGTGGCACAGGAGCCCCTGGAGTTGTTGAAGTTGGTGGGGCCACGGGAAACAAGAGGAATTTGACACGCATTGAGCCCTGGTTGCCCGAAGACCGTCTTCGCTTTTTGTAACAATCACACGGGTGGTTCCTTTATTTGAGCTACCCCCCACATGGCAGGACAATTTGGGGAGGGGGGGGGTTCGGCACATTTGCAAGGCCCACCGCCACGTGAACGGCAGGTGTGGGGCATCTGGGCGAGGGCAGCTGACCCAAGAAGCAGTGAGAGAAGATGGGGCAGTGAGCAACTTTGACGCTTAGACAGGACGGAGAAATGGCATGGAGCAAGCACAGGGTTGCCCTGGGCCACCTGTGAATTAAAGGAAGTGATTGCCTCCCTTGTGCACAATGAGTCTGGATCTTAAGCCACTAAGGGCAGACAGGAGGGCCGCTTCTGTGAGACTAGGCTGTTACACATCAGTTCCACTGTACACCCTCTAGCAAGTCACTAGTCCAAATCCGCAAAGCACTGGGGTGCCGACCCAGCTACGCCAAAACCTCGGTGGCAAGCAAGCTAGCCGTGTCTGAATCTCCTTTTCGCCTTCGTTTGGGTGGCCGAGGGTTCGTCTTTCGGGGGAGCTTCACAGAAGCCAGAGGGAAATTGGGTTTCTGGGTTTTCCCGTGAAGTTTGCCCATGAGCTCAACCTGCGAGCTGGAGGCGCATCATTGGGTTCAAGCATGTTACTTAACTCAAAACACGGGGAGAGCCAAAACATCGTGGTCCTTTTGGTTTCCCCTTTAAAATGAGCCCCAACAAAGAATCAAACACACCATCAAACACGAGTGTCGGAAGCCTTCGAAGATGCGCATCCCAGAACGGGTGCACAACTCCACCACTTCTTCGACCTTGGGTCCCTAGGTCAAAGTAATTGGACCCAACAAATGTCCTCGGTTTTCCTTTTGGGATGCCCCTTTCCAACCAAAAAAGGGGGTAGAAAAACCCTCAAAAACATAGCACCCGCTACGTGTGGCCCGCTGTGCGCCTTGCAGCGCGGTCGCCCTACTTTGTCCCCCGATACCTAGTTCACTTGAGTTCGCACCCGGAACACTAATCGCCTTTTGGGACCCCGAAGCATGGGCAAAAGAATAAAACCATAGAAAACCCAAAGGTCAAAAGGTCGACTCATGTCGACTCGCTTTGGACCGTTTCAAAAAGATCCAAGGAGCAATTGGGACCCGCACATCAATCTGGGTGCCACCATCAGCCCACTCTGCACGTCAGCTGCCTCCAATCTGGTTGAGTGAGTTCCTGAGTCCTCCGAAGCTTTCACACAGACATGCAGTACCCCCCCACCAATTAACATGGAGTGCAAAAAGGGTCCCCCAAAGGATTCCTCAAAAAGGTGATTTTTAGGTTCCAGGTCAAATCTTCCGGAGAGATTAATCTAAAAGACCGCACTTCCCCCGGGACGATTTCGCCTCGTAGGTGGGCTGATCCCCACTCCCCCCTCCCAACTCCTGGTGGCTTGGGCATCCCTACGCTGTCGCCTCCCGGCCAGGCGTGTTGGCGAGTGCTTGGAAGAACGTGCGCTTGTCCTTAGCCGGCAGAACCCCTACAAAGCACCAGTTGCAACCAGCCACCCAAATAGTAGAAGAGAATTGGGCGCATTTCTTGTTGGGCTTCACAAGTTTGATTGCCTGGGATGAGGGTTCCACCAAACAAAAAAGGGATAAAGAGGCCCACTGGACGACTGGGGGGTAGGCTTTTTGAGGTTGATGGTCAGCTTCGTACCGCCCTAAATGAGAAACAAGCGCACAGGTTGGGGAGAACATGGGGAGGGTCTGGTTCAGCAAGGTAGGGTCCCACAGAAGTGATTGCTCGAGTTTCTTTTGGCTTCACACCTCAACATGTCGGATTTTTGAATTCGGAGAGCAGTCCTTTTGGCATCCCTTGAAACCTATCCGAAACTGAGAAACCTTGACAATTGGTTGCGTTCTGGGTCCAAAGGAACCTGACGAGAAACCACAGCCGCGCAGATAGTTTCCTCCAAGGAAAGCTGCAGCCAGAAATGAAATTCCAGGGGCGCCCTCCAATTGCTGTGGTTTCTGTGAGGGGCATCAGCAGCATTGCTGCACCGTTCTTAAAGTGAGGTAGCGCCCCCCCGAGTATCCTTGTTGCTGATTCCAAGCAGGGAACCGACAAGGCAAGGGAATGAACCTTGATTCGCCGTCCTCTTTCTACGAGGCAATGCGTGAGTTCATTGTCCGAATTTCTCCTGAAGCGGCGACACGCTTCAAGAGGTACTTTGTAGCCTTCCGGGTTTTTTGGTTGAGCTCTACATTTCCCCTATCCCAACATGACAAAGCCAGTCAAGGTGCGTTGGGAGGGTTCGGGCGCCCAGCTTTGGGAGAGGGGGGCATCCGGCCATGAAAGCTTGAGGTGCCTTTTGCAGCAACCTGCTTTATTCAAGTCTTCTTCGCGGGTATGTGCGGCCTCCCCAGAAGCTTGTGAAGCAAGCTTATACGAAGACTGCAATTCCAAGGCAGCGGCAACGCAGGCCGCAAGATGTTGTAGCCGCATCAGGTGGAGCATCGCCCCCCGGCTGGTTGGACTGAATCGGAAGTTGCCATGAGAGGTTGACAGGGATCCGGGGTTTGGGCAAAGTGCCATCGCAGGCTTCGACTTCGAGCGGGCAGGAGAATGAATATCACGCGCTGACGCAGTGTTGAATGCACAGGGACATGCCCGCCTCTCGCAACACAACAGAAGAGGCAGAACCGCTTGGGCTGGCAGAAGCAGTTCGCGCAACACCAGCGTTCTGTGCTTGGCGCACGTCTTGGTGTGGAAAGCCCTTGATGTACCTGTTTAGGTTTGAAACTCGGCCTGCTCATCGTACAGTGAGCAAAGAAGCAATGAGCCTGTCCGCGCGAAGCCACAACTGTGGCCTCTTAACAGGGGGCCTCAATATCCACAGCCTAAATATGCCGAACTTCATGTTGTGCTCTCGTTTTGCACCGGGCAGCGCGTCCAAATTGGAGGCACTGCCCGGTGCCGAACGAGAGCACGGCAAGTTCGGAATAGGCTGGGAGGCGCTCTTCGCACCAGCGTCAATCTGGTTGCCGCGGATCAAGTTCCGAGTAACAAGACGAAGGCACCGGCAGCCTGAGCCAAGAAATTTGGCCACAACACTTCGGCCGGTGTCTTCGTCCTGTTGCTGAACAAGCAGCCAGCACCTTGGCACTGCCACCTCCCCACAGATTGCCGGTCACAACACAGGTGGGCTTCGAGAAAATTGGAGACGTTCCTAAGGCGCGACTTCTCCAAGCGCATTGTCTGGCTCGTCCGGGTCAACAAGTTCTGCCTGCATTCGGCGGCTCATGGTGTCAGCGCCCTTTTCTTCTACCAGGGTCATGGGCAACTGGGGCCTTTCCTCATGTCAGCAGAACCCAACCCATTGGCCACGTTAGAAGGTAGTTGCACTATCTGATTTCATGGAGGTTCTACTATGGGTTACACAACCTTGATGACCTGGTTGGTAGAACCCAGCGTCAATGACTTTTGGGTGTCGCTCATGCATTTGTTTTGCTTGGCTCAAGGCAGGAGCAGATTGCAGCAGGACATATACAGCGTGGAAGCATGACGATGTCAATTGTGATTCGGATTGTCAAGCGCGAGGAAGGGGTGCCACGCACGTCCAGCAAGCATTGCAGATGTGTGACTGAGGCTTCACTTCACCCCTTACAAAGGCATGGGCTTCCCTGTTTGGGAGCTCGCCAAACAAAAGGAAAAAAGGGGTGCAACCAAACCAAATGCCCTTTGACACTGCCGGCAGCACGTGAAAAAAAAAAACAGTTTTCTGAGGCCACAGCATGCCCCAGCGGCGGCTGCCCGTGGGGTTGGGTCCTGGGCATGCAGCCTCAACATGGCACTTAACACGACGTGCTTAGGTGTGGGATTAGGTAGGTGTAGGGTGGGTGGGGCAGCTTCAGGGTATGTCGGTATGTCTAGGGTGGGTTTGGGAGATGTTTAGGGTGGGCGGTTAAGGGCTTAGGGTATAGGGGTGGGAGGGGGGTCAGGGTGGTTTGTTGTGAGCGTCAAAATTCTTTTCGTGGCATAAATCCCCTGAGCTTAACCAGGATTCTTATTTGAAGCACGTTTTTCCTCCACTGAAACCACCTCCACCAGGGCGCACGCTAAATCGATACCCCGTGGATTTCTCTGAAAACACGCAAACGCAAAGGGAGGCCTCAAAACAAAACACAGTGGTACAATCACATCGTTGTGTGTTTCACACCCCCACTCGCTCACAACTATGTATGAGCACCAAGCTAGTCGTTGACTTGCGCATGCACATATCAAATCACACAAACATATATGCATATATGTTTTTAATATGTCATTCGCACAAATCCATATAACTTGTGCATCTTGAAATAAATAAGATGGAGACGCATATTATGTGAACGAGCTTAGGTAAGTCCAGCTCCACATTGACGGGCATCATTCAAAGGGTTGCGCCCAAAGAACTGCGCGTTCCCCTGTTCTTGGGCGCCGGGCTTGCAACGCAGGTCGATGGTGGGCATCGCAGGCGAGCTGAGGCTACCCCAGTCCTGCCGGGTTCGACGCGTTCGGACGGTTTTCCGCAAAGTGGGGGAGGGACCCTGACGGCTCGTCTCCGCTCCTTAGCCCCAACGGGTATCCTCAAAAAAGACTTGTGTGCGGGTTTTTTTCCAGTCTTCTTAGGATTTCTTGGGCCCATTGAAGTTAATCCTGAAAGATGTGCATCTGGCAAGCGCCGGTTGCCTCCATTGAAATTCAACCCATGGCTCTGCACCTTAATTGCAGAACAATGCAATTTGCCAAATCATTTGGGCCCTTACCAAGAGAAAAAGGAAGCCCTCCTTGAGAATCGGCGCCCCAAAAACAAGTGGTTTCCTGGTGGATGAATTGGATGCCTAAACTCCCGGAACCGCTGCCCGGGCCAATCTTTCGAAGTTCACCCCACACCCGGCAAGTCAGGCAAAAAGAAGGCCGCAACAGTCTCAGAGGCACATCTGGGGTTGACTCTTGTTCTCATCTTCTTTCATGTCGTGTCATGCACCTTTTCTGGCAGCGTTCAGGGGATCCCTCTCGTATGCTTTGGCCGGGCACAAACCCGCCCGGTGCCACTAGGGCAGACTTTGCCAACGCGCAATACCAAGATCGCCTAACAAATGGGTCGAGAGCCGGGAACACTTCACTGCTTGGCTGCAATCCCTCACTCAACCATTGAGAGTGCTGTGTCCCCCGAGCTGCAAGACCTGACTTGAAACGCGTCAAATGCCTGCGAGCTTCCGCCGCGCTAGGAAGTTAACCTGGCATTCCTGAGTCCGAATCTTATCAGGTCCGCTCAAGCTCAGCCACAACACTCGGTTGCGTACAAAAACACTTCTTCCTCAGCCTTCTGCACACAGACGAGGAAAGTTCTAATTGCCACAACCCTCTTACCCTCCCTCCCACTAACCAGCCACTAACTGGCGGGGGGAGCAGACAAAAAGGGACCTGTCAGACTCTATCACATGTTGGCTGTCTCGCTCGCAGACTCCGAACACAGCTTTGGACACTCTGACCCCGAACTTGAAACCACGTCAGCATTGACGGCACATGGCGAACCTCCAAAACCCACACGCACACTAAGCAGCCAACACCCCCATTCCGCCCAAGTGCATGGGGGGGTGGGGGGAATCCGTAGAGCCCCTGGCACACCCAGCCCACTGATAGCGTCCTTGATCTTGCGCCAGTAGGATGGAAGCCTGACACTGACGCTCCTTCGAGGAAGTAAAGGGACACCCTCCAAGGTTTGTACATGAATGACTCTTTGTTCCCAAGCCAGAGGTACAAAGGCCAAGCCTGGACACAAGCTGGCCAAGGTTACACAAGCACATGGCCTGGACATAATCTACTCTTTGCCTTTCAGGCACGAATCTTTGCGCAAGTTACGCAAATACCAAGAACCAATCAACAACCGGGTATGAGTCAAAATTACACCACCAGGAATCAGACCGCAGGGTTTTAGTCCATGTTTCCATTTGCCAGGGTTCCATGTTGGGTACCTATTCTTGTCCCACAGCCAACCCACCGTAACCAGCTGATTTCCAGTGTCCCCCTGCGCTTTGCAGCGAGGCTTCAGCCGGAAGCATGGCAGCGGCGCTGGTGATCTTTGCAGCCGCCGATGTTGAAGGACCCCACGTTGTTGAACCTCGCTGGAGTCCGAGCCAGGCGAGCCATGTGGCTGTGGGTCAAAACCCTGTACCTCTGGTGAACATCAAAATAGGTGGCAAATGGATGTTCATCCACCGGTTCTGCCCCATGGCCAAGTGATGCCAAGTGTGTGTCTGTGTGTGCATGTGCAACCTGGGTACCAAAAACCCAGCGTCCAAGCGCGGACGACATAGGAAAACATGTATGGATGAATCGACATTGTTTTAATCTTGTTCAGCAGTCTTCTGCAACCGCCCCGTGTGTTCTTCCATGATTGGGAACATGGTAGAACGTGCTATCGTCTGGCTTGAGGTCTTTATGACCGACCATGGGCTCCAATGGTAACACGCCGGCTTGATGAACTGTGCTGGTTTCCTTCCATTTGGTTTAGGCCCCAGGAAAAAATAAAGATATTTCCAATGTTCGTAAGCAAATGGAGGCTTCTGCAGCATGGAACATCTATTCGGGCAGCTCGAGGACCTTTATCGACGCCTCAGAGCAGCTGGACTCCAAAGCGTGAGCAGCTACGTTACTGAGCCCAAAAAAGAAGAAACAACATGTCAGAGGGGACAAAAGTGGGCATTTCCATTGGAAGTATAGGGCTAGCCATGGGTGTGTTGACTCCTAAAGGCCAATTCACTTCCCATCCTTGTCCAAGCGTCAAACAGGCCTCCTTACAGATGTGCTCTCCACTATCAAGCAGCACCCAAGCTCGAGCATAAGAAGGCTTCTGGAGCAACCCCGCACAAGACAAGGGAACACAACATCTACAGGCAAACCTAATAGAAACGAGGAAGTGGGTGGGTAACAAACTTTCTTCAGAGGGTCTACGGAAATCGTTGCTTCCACGGTTGATTTCCTTTGGCTTCCCTTTGAAAAGCATTTGAAAGTCAAACGGGGGGAGCGCTGCATCGAATCTGGTTGAGCTTCTCTAGATCCTGAGCTCGCCAGGGCAGTAGAAGAAACACAGAAAAAAGTGCCACCATCCAATCGCCGGCTTTAAAATGGCGCGGCTTTGGGCTTCGTTTGGTTCAGGGTGGAATTTGGAGTGCCTTGGGCCACTGGGGTTATATGCGGTTGGTTCAGGATTGGCTTCCAGTTTGTCGCAGGGTTTAGATTTTTCTCGCGGGTGGGGAGAAGTTCTCGCAGTTGGATATGGGAGGCCCTAGGACAGGAAACAAATCGATTTCAGCTTCCCTCTTGGCATCTGGGCAGCGTCTTCCGCATCTCGCCCGGCCGGCCGGGCTCGTCGTTCCACCTGAGAAGGCCCCCCACGGCGAAGCTTTCGGAAGGGTGTAAAGGAACCACACAAAACGTGAACGCTGTTTGACATTCCGTTCTCGAAGGGCCCCAAAAAGGCAACCCAGTGTTGCACTTCTGCGTTTGTGTGTGTGTGTGGGAGTCATCGAAATCATCATGCTATGCCCCGGCTGGCACGTCCAGCTCAAAAGCACCCTCAACCCAGGCGAGGCTGGGGTCGACGAGCCATGCAGAAAGCCAAGACCGTGCCACACACCGGATCTCTCCACGCAAAGCTTGCATGCGAGTGGGCAAGCTTGGCCGAGGCAACTTTTGCTCAAACTGGAAGCACCATGTACACCTGATCTGCTGACCAGCGTTGGCAAAGGCAAACCTAGCAAGCCCTGATTGCCTGATTGAGCCCTTCAGGATGGCCCGAAAACAAGTCCAAACTGTTTGATTACCACTCAAATTGTCTTCCCAAAAAGTATAAATGCAGACATCTCAGGAAGTGAGATGTTCACTTACACTTCGACAAAGACAAACCAAATGAAATCACAATGATAACATGGACCCAACAGCAGTTGAGACAATAACATGAAAGACATCAAAAAACGCAAGCAAACACTGGGACGCCAGCATAAACTGCTGACTAAGATGAACATGGGACTAAGAGATTACATCGCGTTGCATAGATAAACAACAACTGCAAGGACACCCGCAGAAGAATGTCAAATGAGAGGAAGTAGAGGAATACCCAAACGAAACACCCAAAGGAAACCTAAGCGACATTACAAAGGAATCAAGGGGAACCAAAAGGAATCGGTGGAATGCTCCTTGAGCTTTTGACACAAAACCGTGTTAAGCACCTACCTCGGAAACCGCACACACCACACCACCCGCCCGTCCACTAAGCCAAACGCCCGGCTTGGCGATCATTCATGACCTCGGCGCTGGGCCCTCAAAGGCCGATTGAAGACTTCCATATCATATGTGACCACCCCAGTTTGGGCTTCCTGGGTCAGGGTTTCCCAGGTAAGCCGCAAAAATTCTTGTCGCGTAACCCAAAAGACAGCAAGGGCTGATAAGGTTCCATATCCATTCAGCCTTTGACCATGGTTCCCACAACTCTTTGGCCGAACCCGGCGTGGTCGGCTCAGCCCACAAACCCGAGTCTTAGCGACCTCTGTCTTTTTTTTCTGGGGCGGGGGGGAGGTTCTATTTTGATTGATTTACGGAGTAAGTTCAATATCTCGGGGTGCTGGCATACTGCTCCCGCGTCTTCGGGATGCCCTCGCCTGGCCAGTTTTCTCACGAAGCGCAAAATATCCGAGAGGTTCTCCACAACCCCCCCCCCCCGATGGGAAATGGGGACACTACCCTATGGCTATATGGGGTGTCTTTTTTTAGGGGACCCCCCAACCTGATGATTAACACGAATTTTCTGGCCAGGTCTCCATTGCCCTTCCCGAGCGCCAAATGCCAGGGACTCACAGGTCCCTCCCAATCAACAGTGAACCGCAGGGGATGCCGGCAACCATCAGAAGTCGGCGGCAAGGGATTTGTTGCAAGATTGAAAAATGCCTGCCATCTGGAAGCACCGGGAGTCTAACATCTGCCCCACGTCTCCCATGGACAGCCACAGATTTTGTTTGTTGGCCCCCCCGAAAAAGAAAAAAAACAAGAACAGAAGGAAGAAACCTCCAAAACTCTGTCGTGGAGGCATCTCCTAAATGTCCAACTGCTGTACCTTCGCCATTCTTTGCCGACCTCTTGGGAAGTTGAGTTGCATTGGCAAGAAACAAGGTGAGTGAACAAAAATGAGATGCCAGCCCCAAGCACACACACACAAACCTGCCTCAGCTTTGGCCCTTTAATGAAATGACACCGAGGATCCAAAAATTTGGGCAACCTAGATGTCGCCTCCGGTCAGTGGCCCAGTGACCCTGGCAGAACAAGGGGAACCTTCTTGGGGTTGACTCATTTTACCCTCTTCCCAACAATCAACCCAACACAGGCCCTGTGGGGCTCGGCTGGATTAAGTTCGGCCAACCGGAAAAAGGTCCTCAACCAGTAAATATTCCAGGTGTCAGCGCGCGATTGGAATGACTTTTGCAGTCTTTGCGCGAAGAAGCAAACTGCTCCAGGCATCGCCAACATCCCCCGACATGCCCCCGACGATACATGCTGCCACATGCAAGGCTGAAACTGCAACACGCAACATCAATCACAATGTCTTCATGTGGATTATGATTGTAGCTGCCGCTTCAAAAGAGGTCCATCCTTTCCCCCACCTAATTCAAATGCAATTGACGTTTCGAACGGAGTCCTTTTCCATTGCTGTCACGGGTCCTGCTCGGGGGGCTACATCCCCTGGAACAATCTTGGGCCTTGCCCCACTTCTGTGGTTTTCTAGGGAAACCAAAAGGACAACCACCATTTTTGGAGCTCCCGCAACAACACCCCAATTGGATGCAACACTCATCCTTTGGTGCGAGCAACCCGTCTGTGCTGAACGTCTCACTGAGACCCCTGGAACCTATCCTGGAACCTGCCTTCCTTGCGCTTGGGCTTGTCGAAATACTCTCGGGCTCCGCTCTGCATCTCAGCGAGAGCGGCGACGCGAATTCCCAGGGCCCGGGGTAATTTTGGTCTCATCAACTACCAGGGCCGTCTATTTTACCAAAAGGACAGCTAGGCCAAAAACAACATGGCAACTTTCAGCGCACCCTTACGTCAGATCTTGCCCGCTCTTGCGTGATGTTCATTCCGCAAGTATGGGTTTGCCGGGCTGGGTGGTTTCAATATGGTTGCATTTTGGTGTGTTTGATCAGTTGGCTGTCTGGAAATATCGAGGCTTGTTCAAACTTCCCTGTGTACAATGCTCTGAGAACACGATCGAAGATTTGAAAGTGCCAACTCGCCAAATGCGAACACGACAACAACCCACTACTACCAAATGCTTCCAAGATACGCACCTGAGCAAGCCAGCTTTCAGCACAAGGAAAACACTGTGAATGTTCAAATAAATATCTGTTGTCTTCTGCGACTAGCCAACATAGAGATTATGCACCCTCCTTGATAAGTGCCTCCCTTTTGTGCACTTATAGAGGGAGAGAGAGAAAGAGAGAGAAAGAGAGACAACAAAAAAGCAGACGCAGCAGCTGTCATGCTCTGCAACAACTCATGCCGTATCTGATTTCAGAGCGAGTTTGCAGCCCCCATTCCTCCAACTTTGCCTTCCTCAAAACCTGAGGGGTTATCCCATACGGAACCTCATAGCTTCGCGAGCACGGCTCCGCCTCACCGTTCATGCGGGAGACCATGATGTGGTGTTCCTGACAAGAATCAGAATGGTTCGTTGAAACATCGCATGGCTCACTTCCCGAGTGAATTGGCCAGGAAAAGTCTGAACTTCTTGTATACCACTAAACTGATCTTCCCAAAAAGTCGTAAGTCCAAGAACTCAGGGAGTGATATGACTATCGGGTTTGGGGTTTGTGATTTACGTGTTTACTTTCTTTCAGCTTTCAAGCTTGCCCCCCTGATTTGCTGATCGATCTGGCGAAGTCTTCGGGTGCCTCGAGCTCCCCTGCCACCCATGCGCAACCCCATGCCTCCTTTGGGGTCGAGGTCCGCCCTTTTTAGATTTCAAGCAGGACGGGACGTGCGACACTGTCCGGCATGTTTAGTGCGTATATCGCCCTGGCTTGTGGAGCCTAGCTAGGCACGCCCAGTGAATTGTTCAGTGACGCCACGCCCGACGCAGTAGCAATGTCAACGTCATTTTGTGCAGAAACGCATCTGGCAAGTCGCCTTAGCTCTAGGCCTGAGTTTGCCTGAAAGCAACCTACTAGAAGCATCGCACTCCTTACCCTACAGCCAGCATGTGCTTGGGAGATGCCAAGCCTGAGGCATACATGTCGCTGTTGACCAAGGCCCGCCAAAGTGGGAGGCCACACATATTGGCCTCTCAGAAATGAAACTGCCAAACATTTCTAATTAGGAGACTGGTTGTTTCTTCTTTCTCTTGTTGCTGTACTGTTTTCTTTCCTTGTCTCGCTTGCGGATAACTGAGACTTCCTATGATTGTACCAGACATCTACGCTATGCCTGTGCCGCTTACAGGACCACGAACACAAAAACCTCCGCATCATGCTTGAAATCTTGCTTAAAAGCGCTGCATCACACTGAGGAGTTGGGGACATGCTAGCCGAGGATTGATTTGCAACCTCCCTAGCTTCCCTCCAATGGGTGGTTTGAAGCGGTGGTTTGGCAAGCTCCCCAAGCTACGAATTCAAACCAACCACTAAGGTACATAAAATGCCAGGCTCTTGGGTCAGGGGCGCTGAAATACTTGTAAGGCAAGCAGTCAACGAACACACACGGCATTATGTACAGTATCTACATATGTGTTTATGCTTTTAGTGTCAGTGTGTGCTGCTTTTTGTTTGCATATTTTTATTCGCTATTTGCGTGTTGGCTTGATTGATTGATTGATTGATTGATTGATTGATTGATTGATTGATTGATTGATTGATTGATTCATTCATTCATTCATTCATTGATTGATTTATTGATTTATTGATTTATTGATTTATTGATTTATTGATTGATTGATTGATTGATTGATGGATTCATTGATTGGTTGGTTTGATTGATTCACTGATTGATTGATTGATTGATTGATTGGTTGATTGATTGATTGATTGATTGACTGCTTGCTTGCTTGCTTGCTTGCTTGCTTGTTTGCTTGCTTGCTTGCTTGATTCATTGATGTATTGGTTGGTCGGTTGGTTGGCTGGCTGGTTGGTTGGTTGGTTGGTGGGTTGGTGGGTTGGTTGTTTGGTGTGTGCTTAGCTTACGCAACACGCCTGAAGTTCCAAATGGCTACCCCGCCTCGTCCCAGGGCGGTCGCCCCAAAGTGCGCTCATCGTAACTCAGCGCGATTTGCTCGCTCGTGCCGGGTTTCCCAAACTTTCGAAAGACCCTTCCTAGGTTTAGAGATGTTTAAACCAGCCCTGATAGCGAACATACTTACACATTTGTGTGGTGTTTCCTTAGGGGATGTCTAAAATGGACCGAGTTGATCCCAGTTGCCAGCAACAGGGGGCGGCTAGTGCAAAGCTGAACAAGGGCGATAAAAATCAAGTTGAACGGTCACACGCACACACAAACACAAACACAAGCACACACACGCACATACACAGACGCCAAAAGTAAAAACACCAGGAGACACCGAAACACAGAAACACAAATACACAAATACACAAATACACAAACACACCAAGGCACGCATAGGCACACAGTGGCATGCTCAGGCACACAAAGCCACGCAAATGGACAGACAGGTGCAGACAGGCACACACACACACACACACGACAAACACATGCACTCACACACACACACACAAAGCCGCGCAAACACAAACGAACACACAAACACATAGCACATGCGAATGCACTGTCGCTTTTGCGGTTGTGGTGGACAAGAAAGGTGACTCCGTTTGCGCATTCGGTAGTTGATTCAAGGATGTAGGCCTGCCCCTGAGAGCCCCGCTCCGCTAAGGTGAGCTTCTTGTCTTTCTCTTTGCCTTTGTCGCCCTCGCCTGCAGCAAGCAGGTAAGCGCGCACACGCCACGCGCGCAGCTGGCGCATGAGAAGCCGGCGGAAGCTCATTTCGACCTGCGAAACGCCTTGCCCAGCATCCTACTCAAGTTGAATACTGCAACAACCTGTGCCCATTGCCATCGTTCATCAGCTTAAGGATCCCCAAGTAAGGAACCCTCACAATGGGTGAGACCAATCCACGTTTCCATGGTGCAGAACAAAGACAACTCCAATGAAGACAAACACAGCACTACCAAACCCCAAACACACGCACCTTCACTGGGAGATTTCTTCATAGAACACAAAGGCGCTGCTGAAGGCCCTGCACTGTGGCCCCCGAAACGTATGCGAGTAAAAACATATTAAATCGTGGGAGTCATACCTTCCTACAAAGATACGCACAAATGTAACCCGCACATATGCAGGCAATACAAATGCATCCCTGCATACATGCATTTTGTTTTATACGTGACTGAATATGTATGTACTATATATACGTTTAAACCTGTACTCTAACCTTCAGATTCATTCCGTCACTGAATCCAACCCCCCCCCCCCTCCCACCCTCGTCCCATTGCTCCCCCTGCACCCAAGCTGAGCCATCGACCAGTCACCTGGGACAAGAAAGGAAGCATTGGGTGACTTCATGGACCGCCTGTGCGTAGCTACAGTTGGTACTGTGCAGCCTTTCATGGGCCAAGGGACACCCAGTTTGCCAATTCCTCATGAGCGTTTGAGGCTATGTGAAAGGCATTCCTTATTTCCTCTTGGTAGCAGTGGTCATACACTCAGCCTTTACGTGGAGGAATGGGGACAGGGAGACTAGGACATGATCCCTTGTCTGTGTGCGTTCCTTTTGAATGTTTGTCGAGACGCTGTTGAAGTTTTGTTTCTTAAAAAAACACACACGTGGTCCATAGAATGCCATTTCCAACCTGACCACATCCAATGAAATCACGTTTGAAGTCTCGCCAAATGGTAACTCAAAGTCCCGTGAACTGAGCCCCTCAAACCCTTCGATACCCAGCGCGTAAGACCAGAGTCTTGGATTTTGTTCGATAGCTAACATGTGTTTGGGTTATTCAGTGTTCAGGGGATTGTCATGAACCCAAGGTTCTCTATGGCCCGCTCGTCGTGAAACAGCAGGGAAGGATGAACTGCGTGGTGTTTTTCTGCTTTGGCAGGTCGAACATGTTAGGACTGGGTCTTGCACTTCCTCGTTGGACGTCGCCCCAAAGGAACCTTTTGATCGGCAACACAAAAAGGTCAGGTTTAACACCACAGAATTGACATATTTTTCTGGAACCCCGAGGGCAGCTGAGCGCCGGGCATTGTCCTTGAGCTTCTGGTCCTTACCGGGGAGGGTCCCAACCCCGTGGCTCTTCTACCCATAAAGCCAAAATGGGGCGCATCTGACCTCTGCTGTATACAGATTGGAGTTCCCGTGTTCACTTGGGGGAGTGGTTTGTGGCTGCGCGGATTGAAATGTTGCACTGATTAGTCACCCTCTGATCGTGCACCCCTATTGGATTACATGGGAACCAAGTGAGAGAAAAAACGGCCCATCTGGGCAAACTCATTTGGAAGATAGGGGATCCGACGCGAAGCATCCAGCAGTCCCAGAAATCACGCCCTCTTTTGAGTGACATTCTAGACGTTTACCCTTACATCGTTGAAAGCCAACTCACCCTCAGATTCATGGTGTGGGTGTGTCTTGCTTTGGGGCGGGGGGCACCCCTTTTGGTTGGTTTCTCTTGTGCTATTTTAGACAAGGACAAATTCCATGCTGTGTTTCAGGGCCTTTATTGCTCCAATCTGGCTCGTCGAGATCGTGGTTAACCTATTTCCATGCTGACGAAGGGTTAATTAAGTGTTGGGAATGCGTGAACTAGAAGATGGTGAACATGAGCGCGTGGAGTCGCGGCCACTTTGGGGGCCCCTTGGCACGACCAGCTGTGTTTCGGGGGTATCCCAGCGTTTGGCGAGCACTGCTACAAGCACGCGCAAGCAGCTCGGAAGATATGGTTGGTTGTCGTGTCGGCCACCCTTCAGAAACAGTTGGTGCAGCGCCGACTATTTCTCAGAAATTGCCTGGTAGAGGACTCCCAGGAAAGGAAATGAGAAGCTTGGACACTGAGTCGTGGCTCCAACACTGAAAGTGGCAAACCTTGTCAGCCATGCTTGAGCCAAACAAAACCTTCAGCCATAGAGTCACATCCATCCAGCTCAGCCCCCCTGACTAGGCTGGATATCCCCATCGTCAAGCACTTTGGGGTGGCCCCAGTTTCGTAGGCGAAGTGCGGAATGGAATCCCTAAGCGGGGTAAGTACAAGCTTAGTCTAATTGCCCCAAAATCGTTGGTTTTCGCTTGGTTTTCCGTTAACAGGGCCCGTGGGATAAGACCTGGGGCCACTGACAATTGAAATTAATCAAGGCAAACTTCGAACGGCCCCAAGCCCTGCACTCATGGCGCCGCCCTGTGCACGCAAAAGTCTAGTACCACCTGTTAATCAACGAGGTTTCTTAATCCTCAATTTCCAATACTTTCGGTCAAATCTCCCAAGAATGAAGGATCCAAGTAAAGGACCTTCATCACTAGGGCAAATCGCATGTTTTCTCGCTGCATCGGTGAGCTCGCGATAAGTTGCCCTGATTGCTTCCCCCCTCCCACCTCTAAACTCAACCCAGAACAGTCCTGAAGGGCTTTGCCCTTGCTGACAGGCAGCCACAGCCTTAGTCGCACAGGGGTCAAGCTGGGGGCTAAGGATGAGTCCGACGGAAAAAGGAAAGAGATTCAAAAGGGACGCCGAGGAAACCAACAGCAAATCGCAAGGAACAAGAAGCCAGAACTCTTCCGAAACGAGGACACTGCAAGTAAACCCCGATTGATTACCTCAACGAATGTCTCGAGGAACACATCGGGCGATGAAGGTATACACATTGGGGTGGTTCCGAATTGAACTTCACGTCCTGTTGCTCGGAGCTTGGCTGATTTGCGTGACGATAAAGTGGCAGTCGCCTGCTCTGCTCAGGACATGTAAAGTCATTTCAAAAGGGATCGCACAAGAAGAAGCCACGCCTTAGAACTTAGAAGGACACCAACAGATAGCTAAGTTGCGGCTTTTGTCCGAATCCAGGAGCCAACTTCTTGGCCCACATTTGCCACGCAGAAAATCCTAAGCCTACCTTCAGATTGTTGTCCTGTTGAGTCTCTCAGTTGGTTTTCAGGCTGGTTTGGGGTCGGCTTAGGCTTGGTTTCGGGTTGGCTCGGGGTTGGTAGGATTGGTTTCGGGATTGGCATAAGCTGGATTCAGAGGCTTGTGTTTTTTTCGCCTAAATGTATATATTATATCCTTACATCAAACACACCCCTTCTATCAACTGCCATTGACCTATCTACGCCAATTCGCTGAAGTCCCCCACATTTCGCCAGTGGTGACAGACTCCCTTTAACACCAACTGGGGAAACTAACACATCTGGGTGTGTCTTTTTTTTTGGGGGGGGGTCCCCTCCACCACGCGAGTTTCCTTTTGCTTACCCAAGGGTTTAGGATCGGATCGGTTTCCTCTTCAACTCCTTCGGTTGACACATTGTGTTTTTTCTTCTTTTTTTCTTGTTTTCCAATACCGACAAGTCCAAGGACGATTCAGGACCAAAAAGCAAATGCGTACACCAAAGGTTGGGAAAACATCCCAACCTGGGAATTTCGTCAAAACTTCAAGACCCCCCAAAAAAATACTCGCGTCAGTTGCGAGAGGCCCCTTGGCTTAGAGCCGAGGGGCGCTGGCGGCCCTTTGGACTTCTCCGGCAATGGGCTGGGCTCGTTGGCCGCGGACCTGGCGATCTTCCGACAGCGGAAGCCCGCTGCTTGTTACGGGCCGGGGCTCCCGTTTGTCTAGGGGAACCTTCCATTTCCATTCTTTCCAGGCATCCGGATCCTTCTAAAAAACCACCCAACACCCTGGGGAAACAGCCGGTTTTTTAAAAGAACGATAAAATAATGGGGAATCACCCCCTAGATTTTTTGTGGGGAATCCGTTCTTCCAGGGGACCCCGCCTAATAACGTAATAAGAGGTGGGGAGTGATTCATCAGAAATCGACAGTACGCCCCTGCAAAGGTTCCTCCAAAAGGGGGTTCCACGAGTGGTTGGTTCCATTTTAATCCAGGCTTGCATTTTCAGGAAAAGGGGCTGAAGTACAAATGCTTTCCCACCATGTCAGTCAAGAACCCATCCCTCGCTTCTGTCAGGACAGACATGCAAGCTCATACGCTTGAAAGCAAGGTGTTGCGGTATTTTTTCCAAAACCCATACCAACGCCCCTTGTTCTAGACGTAGAAAGAGAATCGCGATCCTTTTTCGATTGCTTTTGTCCATGCCCAAAATTCCAGGTCCTGTCCAAAAAGCAATGGTTGTGGGTTGGCCGCTTCAAGTATGAGGAACTCACCGCACGGGAAAAAGGATGCCTAGCACGGAATCCACCAGAAGGCTCCGTTGAGAAAGCTGTCTTCCAGTCGCGGCCGTCAGGTTTCATATTCGTGGGTGGGAGGAGGTAGCTTCCGCAACCCAACAAATCCCAGGTTATATCAAGGGCCGTCGGACCCCCTGTCAAACAAGTCCTGGAATCCCCTTTTGCAAGGGGGTCTTTAAAAAATGAACCCCAAAGTGGTGGCTATCCTTTTAGGTTTCCCGTAGTCCCGCCAACATCGGGGGCCCTCAAAAAGGACACAAAGGCAACTCTGCACTGACAAATTCCCAAGGACCTCTGCTTCAAGAAGCTCTGCAAGCTGGCGTCTTTTTTTTGGGGGGGTAAATACCTTACACTACCTAAAAAAACAACGTGCACAGCCAAATTCTACGGGCTGATTCCCCATTCTTTTCAACCATTGTTCTTTGCAATAACCAGCCGTTTTCCCTGGGTTTCCGGAGGTTTTCCAGAGAGAAGGATCCCTGGAGAAGGTACCCTCAGACAAATGGATCCCCAAGATTTTGAGGGGCCACCCTCGCCCTCAAGGCCGATGTCGCGGCTTCGCCGGCGCGCTGCAAAAAGAACATCGGCGGCGGGGCTCGAAGTAGGAGTAGGGCTGCTTGATTGCACGGACCTGTGCAGGCAGCCACAGCCGGCTCACCCAGCTGCCCAAGCTAGACAGAGGAAACGTCTGGGCACCAGGTTTAACCACCAAACAAAACGGGAAACCCATAAACGTGGTCTAAAAGACTGTTCTGAAAGAAGGGGCGGGGAGAGTTGCAGTGAATCTCAGTGTTTAGCAAACGCCGTCTAGTTCGGGAAAGCGCCATTTCCATGAAAGCAGTCAAGCAATTGTTTCAGATAAGAAGGTGTTTCGGACTGCCCACTTTTTCCCTGCATGCATGCCTTACACCCTACACCCTGCACGTGTTGAACGGAATGCATGAAATTCGCCCTGAACCAATTCCCATCTCAGAGTCACAACTCAGCGGGGGATTCAAACCAAATTCACACTGAGAAGAAAACCCACCTTTCAACCAACCAGGGAGTGGTATTATAATCTCAGTTTGAAAAAGTCGACGCAACACGTGTCCACCAGGTGTCGCAGGGGACCAACCGTGCGATGCTTTTGTACTTATGGTTCTCAGCAGGGAATGAGGCAACAACCCTTATAAACCATCCCCTTGTGGTTTCCTTTTCAGGGGACCCCAAAATTTATTCCCCGCATTTTTTGTTGAGCATCCCCCCCCCCCCCCTGCGTTTGCCGAACGGACGGACGGCTTGGCACGGCTTTGGGCCCCCGCCCACTCCGTGGTGTCCCGGGGCGCGAGGGCTTTGCGCAGCTGCAGGGGCCCCGGGTGAATACGCGCCTCGGGCGGATTCCGAGTTGATTAAGGCGCCGCGCTCACAAAAAGGTCATGGGGGTGGGTCTGAAACCGAATATTTGGCCAGAGTCTTTTCCTGGCTTTCAGGATGGAAAGTCACTTCTGGGGTACTCTGAATCCAGAATTTAGGTCATGATTGGAGGGGTAGACCACTATTATGTTGTCGTTTGACCAAAATTAACAGAGATGTAAAGAGAATGCATTCCTTGAGACTCGGCTGAAGAGGTCGGGGGGAGTCCTCCAATGACCCCAATTCCCGAAAAACAAAAGAAGAAAAAATAAGCTCAGGTGATATCCCCAACAGTATGCGGCGCTTTCTTAGTGCTCGCGCCACCCCGCAGCCCTCTCAGAACCTCGTGGAACCCTCGTGGAACCCTGGTGGAACCCTCGTGGAACCTTACCTCAGGGCCGCCCCGGACCACCCCAGAGCCTATCTGGGCTGAGACCCCAAAGCTTTTCAGCTGTTGGGGAAAAAGGAAAAAACAATCGACACTAAAACTTTTGCTGAGTGATAACCTCCCTCGACGGTTCTTCCCGGTGCGGTTCCTTCAGTGGAGGGTTTAAGGATTCTTCCAAACCCTCACTAATTCAGAACTGGGAGCTCCGCAATGCTGGCCAGGGGTTGGTCATTTCTAGGAAGCTGCAAGCCATTGAACAAGTGGAGAGAATCGTAACATAATCATCTGACAACTGGATTCCATGTGAGTAAGTCATGGGATCCCAGAACCAGGCCACTCACCCTACCCCACACCTCTCCAACGAAAGCCACCCTAACGTACGGGGGGTGGGAATTGCCCGCCACGACCCTCCATGCGCCGAGGTGTTGAGCTCTTCTTCTCTCCTTCCGCAAGTCCTAGATTCCTCTGCCCAGAATTCGAAACACCCTCGGCTTGTCAAAACTCATGCTGGCCAAGTCATGCACTTCATTGCACCTTTTCAGGTTGTCCACAATACAATTTGCCCCAACTGTCCGCTGGTCTCGCCATGGAGGTTCAAAGGCGCAAGTTTCTGGGCGGGGCCCTTTCGCCACCGGAAGCCGATCAGGCTTTCCAAGGAAGCAAAGCCATTTGGCGCGGTCGACTAGCCCCTCATCCCGGCAACTGCGCAAACAAACGACGCGGCCGATTCCCCCCCAAAAAAAGAAGAAGAAAAAACACAAAAGAAAGAAACACGACAACTTGATTTATTCTTCGACCAGAACGGGGACACACATGACCACATGGCCCTCATACATGCCGCTTGTGCCAAGCAAAACGTATGGTCCCCATGATCTTTCATGATTCAAAACATAGGTGGCCTTTTGGAAAAATAGATGGCCCTGGTAAATGGAACAAAGCCCATCTAACCCAGTGGAACCCATCTATTTTTCACCAGCCTCACCTAAAAAGGACGCCTATGATTCAAAGCCGGGAGCAAACAGCATCCCCTCGCGCCCCACCCCACCCCCCCTCCACAGGGTCGCCGAGGCTGGCGCGCCGCGCGCCTTGGCCGACATCTTCCCATACCTTCCGAGAAGCACGTGGGTTGTGAGATGGGATGGCCCTAAAATGGGCCTTTTGGAGGGTGCCCGTTTTGGAGGGCTTTGAAGGAAAACCAAAGGAAAGACAACGTTTTGCGAGCTTCCCCACATTTTTGACACATACCCTGGCAATGCAGATTTGTCAGGGATTTGTCCGTTGGGGCCGTAGCACGGGCGGAATTCCCTGGTCAAATCAAAAAAGTGCTCCTTTAGATGCATGGTGTGAGGGGTGTCAGGCTAAAAGGCACAAAACAAAAAAGGAGATCTGCAGGGCGATTGGCCAACGCGTCGGCGAGCGCTGGGCGGGCAAGGGACACAATCGTTCCAGATCCTTTCCACAACCTTTGTTTGCAATAAGGGCTGAGTGAGAGGGTTTGGTGGGCGCCCGCATCAGTCGGGACGGATGCAAAGGCACTTGCGACAATTGGGCCTGGTAACACTGAATCATGATGCTGTCACAACCGCGCTTTTCCTTTGCTCGGGCACTTCCACCTTCGATGATGCTTTTGCTAGCGGAGTTGCTGGGTATCCGTGCTTACTCCCCAAAAGGAAAGTAGTCTAAACCGGAAGCCGAGCGTCCGTTGGGAGGGTTCTCGTATCGATTGAACACGTAAACGTCCACGGGACCCACGGGAAGTTTTCCTGGGCTCCCCGGCGTGCCCTTGACTTCCTGGATTTTGGCCGCGAGGATCGGCTTTTCGCCTCGGAGCCACGATTTCTTTGTTCGCGAGTAGTGCTTCTGCAAGCCTTGGACACCCTGAACAGTGCGTTGCTGTTGCTTTGCTGTTCCTCTTTCCCTATTGCCTCGCGGTCTTTCACTGAAATAGTCTCTCTCTCTCTCTCTCGCTCTCTCTTTCTCTCTCTCTCTCTCTCTCTCTCTCTCTCTCTCTCTCTCTCTCTCTCTCTCTCTCTGGTTCCGAACGGGGCCCCAAACCCACTTCAATGCTTGCACGGTTAAGGTGTCCCGAAAGGGGACCCTCGTTGTGGGTGGGCTTGCCGCAAACCAGGAAGAGAGAAGGTCACAATGCGCACAAATAAGCCGACACCCGCTAAGGGACCAAACGCCCACAAATATCCCCAAGGGAGGCCACAAATCAACCATGAGTTCTTGGTTGATTGTGAGCCCGTTCATGTCTGTTTGGAGGTTGAGCAACCTGTCGAGACAAATCACGTCAAAGTCTGCTGCGTTTGGATCGCCCTTTGCCCCCCCCGGTCCCGCCCAGTTGGATAGTCGAAGGTGGCACTCAGCTTGGGATGGGGAAAAGCGCATTTTAGGAATCCGGAAAGCGCCAGCGAGTGGGACACAACTCCCAAAGAAATCCCAAGGCCACTTCGAACCGGCGAACTTCTGAGGCATCGGCCGGCCCCGCCAACCTGAAGCGACGCTGCACCCCTGCCAAAGAACTGAAAGACAAACCCGGCCTGCAAAATCCGATTCATAGCATTTCGAAAAGCAAACGTAAGGGATCCCCAAATATGGTCTGCAAAAACTTACACTTCAAACAGCTGAAGTCAGGGATCACCCAAGCAAAGAACCTACAGAAAATAAGCTCGTCACCACAGGCAGACTGGTGGGCTACACAACAAGCTCACCGTTGAGACTGAAGACCCACGGTTGGGTGTCTTATGAGGCAACCCTATTGATGGTTCCTTTCAACTCCCGTAAAAGATTTTGCAAAGGCACCCTCAACAAGAGACACACCCAAATGTTGAGGGGGATAGCCTGAACAGCTTTTGCAGCCGGAAACCGGATGTTCGCCTGCCAGGGTCAGCCAAACGACCACGCACATGCCATCCTGACGTGTACCGTGCAAACGCACGCTGAAGATACCAGTGGCGGGCCAGCATGTTTTGTACCATCCGTTGGCATAAACCGGCAGAAGCTGCAGTGTGCATGCCTGTGTTGACCTGTGTCCTTGAATTTTGAATGCCAACGGTGTCCCCTTTTAGAGGGGATCACTTCTCATTAACGGAGCACGCACACACACACACACACCCCAATAAATCCGCCAACCTATTTATTACTCCGCCGCCATGCCGGCTCTGAGAATCTAGGCAGGTCACTTTCCTTCTGACTGTTCACACCAAACACCTGACAAACCAAGGAGAAGAATTCCAAAAGGCTGCCTTGAGATGATGGTTGTCTTCCAACCCCTGTGCATCGTCATGATGTCTTAGAAAAGGCTGACATTCCAAAACTTAGCAATGTTGTAGCTGACATCCCCTAAGGGACCAGAGCATCTGCATAACGGAGGGACCATCAAAAAAATCTACCCCAGCAACAGTGTCCGAAGCCCAAGCTCAACTCGGCGCGCCTTTGCTTTCCCCTTGGCATCTTTGTCCTCCGGCTGAGCCAAGCGCAGGAATGAAACCCACCCCAAAAACCCTCCATCTGAGACTGCAAATCTCTCCTGGGCCACATGAGGGCGGACGGGACACAAATGGCCCGTGCCCCCGAACAACTGCGCGTCTTTGGCCCCGGGAAAAGCACGCCAACTTGGCTACCACGTGTTCTTGGCGCTTTCTACTGCCGACTCATCACGCAGCACTCTACCCATCTACACTTCTCAAACTGGAGGGGACTCACGAAATGGTGTTTTTTTTGGTTCCGCAAAAAATCGCGGTACCCTCAAAAGAAGTCACACCCACATATTTGAACCCCCAGCAAAGGACCTTCGTCATGCCCAGACTCATGCTCCGCCTCAAGCCCCAAAGACAGTATACCGCTTGAGCGTCGCTTCAGGATCTGAACAAGTGAGCCAGTCCAAACAAGACAAACTCTTAGACTCCCGAAGCAGGCTCAATGACGTGGATAGATGGCAAGCCATGAAGTTGAAGGTCGGGTCTTTTAGCAGACCCGCCAAATTCTGCGTCAAACTTCCCTGTTTCGCGGAAACAAGCAAGCAACCGATCGCGGAAACCAGCCTCCTGTTTTTGAATCACTACTCAGAGGGAAAAGGTATTGCACCCTCGGATTTCACCTTGTTCCCCGACTAATTCGTTCTAAAGGAACTAATTTGATCCATTTCAATCGACTTTGCTTTATTTTGATTTATTTTGATGCATTTGCGGCTTGTGTGGGGCATGTCCAAGAACCCCTGTCTCCCGTATTGTTCAAACACCCACGTGTTTCATCGCCAATGCTTTCCTTTCACGCTTCGGACGGATCGATGTCGCAAGTCCTACTTTGCGGGTTTGCTTTTCTTGGTGAAACAGGAAGTTTTGAGGTGGTACCTCGACATTGAAGCTTTTGGACCCCAACAATCCCCCCAGAAGAAAAACAGCCAAAATCAATCAAAATAATTCAGGAGTTGGATGTAATTCCTTTCACCCAACGGTATTCGAGGTTTTGCATGGTGTTTTTGGACCCCCGGAGACACCCCCCTCCAAATTGGGAATTACTTTGCGAGTGAAGCTGTCTCATGACACATTGGCGACATCCCAGTGGAGTTGTCAGACTGATTGTTTGGCGCAGCTGAGCCGCTAGATGGCAACGATTGTTCCATTCAGCCCAATAGACTGGACCCACTCTCAATGGATTTTGCAAGAAGAAAGTCAAGCGAAGAAAAGATAAAACAGCAGAAGTCAAAGTAGGAATGAGGGTGTAATCTCGGGGTGTGATACATTTTTTCTCTGAACGACTGACTGAGCCAAACCAATATGTAAAAGTCGTTTCTGCCTTTTAGCTTAGCCTTCCCACTCCTCTAAACACGACCCGATTGTTTGTGGACAGGAGGGTCGCCTGCCCCAAAATATATTGTACCAAAACAACTGGAAGCTTTACATGTCTTGCCCAGCCAACTCACAAATCGCCAGACACATGCCCAGAGGCGCTCTGACGGTCAAAGGTCCTTCGACTTCCTGGGCGGGGCGCATTTGGACAGTTTCACCCCCGGTCTAGAAACTAATGGAAGGAATCCCAGCTGGATTTCCCATTCAAAAGCTGATCAATTTGGTGGTGTTGCCATTGAACCGATCGCCACTTTTGGGTCTTCCAAGGCAAGTTGAGAAAAACAATAGGATATTTCTGCTAAACATTGTTAAACTATTAGGAAGTTGTCAGCCTCCAGGTTCACCCACGAGAGGCGTGTGTATAGATTCAAGGGTTACCGGTTTGGGGCCCAAAAGGAAACAGCAAACCGTCCAAGTGCGCTGCTCGCACATTTTACGCTTGAACAGCCACACTGCGGATGCAATGGATGTAAAACCCCATACTGACCGATCAAATTCTTCACCCCCCTCTGCGTGTTAAAGGGGCCTTTCACAAAGCAGCCAAACAGTAACACAACAGAGGGAGAAGGTCAGGGGAACCATTGACACATGCAAACCATGACAGTTGCGCTTTTAGCGCCACTGCCACGTAGAGTAGTTTCCGCTACTGTTGTCCCATCCGCTCCATCCGGACCAGTTCTGCCAGCTGCCTTGGCTCCAATGCTCACCCTCGCGGGCGGCGGGAGCACGTGTATCGGCATAGCGAGCGGCGTTGCGAGCGAGGTGCTTGCTGCTCTCGTTCCTCGAAAATTCAATCGAGTTACGAGCATAACGCTCATTCTGGCTGAAAACCCAGTCCATCTCGTGGCGGAGGTCCTCCAACGTGTTGCTTCGCACATGGATGATGCCATTCCAACAACCAATGCTGCGAGGCTTGTCTTGCTCGAAGACCACGTTGATAAAAGCCCTTGGGCTGTAAGGCATCCCTTGGAACATAATGATCCAGCGAGAGGAAAGCGCATCTTGAAGTTCGCTGGGCAGGAATTCCAACTCCGTCTTGACATACGCGAGCCTTGCGATTCGCGACTCCGAAGTTGATCCAAGGCCAACACCCAGAGTGCGCTGGGCTTGCGACTGCTTTGGAGCTGCCAAGACGAGATTTGCACACAACTCCATGCGGAGCATATCCGCCTCCCGACGGCCCACCTCAAGCATACGAACCCTGTATTGGAGGTCGAGTTCATAGCGATCAAGCAGAGAGTGGTAGCCGTTCTTCAGAGCGGACTTGTGCTTCTTCCGGGCTTCCTGAATAACAGCACTGTCCGGGGAGTTCAAGCCACGAATGATGCTGCTACGATCCTCCTCGCGGAGGTCAAAAGTTCCCACGGATGCCAAAACCTGGGCTGTGACATGGGTGCTGAGGCCCATCTTCTTCAGCAAGTTGGAACGCTGCACAATGTAATTCCTCTGCTGTTCTTTCAGCAGCCGAGGATTGAGGGGAGACAACTGCCCACATGACGAGCAATGGACCTGCCCCTCAAACACACTGTTGTTGCAGACCGGGCACGCGGCGACATTCAGCTCAACGTTCTCCATTGGATTGAAAGTCTTCTGTCTCTTCGCTTCCCCTTGCGGGGCGCGAGGAGACGCCACATTGGTGCGGGTCGTAGCAATACGTTCCAGCGCTGTGGATCGATCATCAACCACTGCTTGGTCGCGCTTCATCCCCTGCGATTCATCCTCGTTCGCCTCAGCTGGTGCACCTGCATCCGATTGCTCGGAGCGAGTGTACCATACATCGCCATTTGTAGCGTCCAATACAGAAATAATCGTGTAGTTGGGCACCTTGTCGCGCGTGAGGACACCATCGCTCTCTGTCTTGAAAAAGCAAAGCCCTGCGCGAATGGCCATCCTGAGGTCGATCTGTATCTCCAAGGGCTTGTTAGCACGTACACCTGAGATGTAATTTTCATTCGTGCTCGGAATGTCAGCGAAGAAAACGTGAGGTCTGCCTGTCTCGTGCTGGTCCCCTCCTCCTGGAAGCAGTCCGTTTCGCATTATGCTGGCGAAGTTCCGCTTATCGGTGCGATGATAGAGCACCGTAGGAGGGTTGCTGCAGACGTTCCAGCCAGACCAGCGCCCGAGGTCAGTCCCCGGGTTCACGTACCACTCCTTCGCGATGCCGGAGTCGTCGATTTGGAGCCAGTCCTCATGTCCTTGAGAGGCCTTTATCTTGAAAAGCCAATGCGAACATGGGACGTCTCCGCACCGGCCTGCGTCCGGGCAACCAAGCGCAATGAACCTCTGCTTTTTGTCCAGCTTGAAGATGTCCATGATATTCTGAATATTCCATGGAATGGGATGTCGCAGCTCCTTGCGAAGCGCGAGTCCCAGGTCTTCGAGGTCCATGTAGCCGTCCTCATCCATCACGTACCCGCATCCTTCTGTTCCACGACCACGGAGGATCTTGGAGATGCACGTCAGGGAACTGTGGTACTCATTGCTGATTCTCCTGACAGAAGGGTCGTAATCAAAAGAGGGCTGCTTGATGATGTCGAGTCTCTTGGGGCCCTCACCGTAGTCGACATATTTCACGCCATCGTGGATACTATACACCCAGCAGTCGTAGTGGCCTCCAGTCACGTTCCTCCCGTAGGAGTCGAGCGGTACCGGTCTGCTTGCCGCCTCGTCCCTCTGTGCCACCGCAGCCGCCTTTGCACCGGCTTGCGCCGGGCGAACACTTTCGGAAACATCTGCACCGGAAGGCTCACCTGAAGTTGCAAACTCGGCTGGGTTGACGGGGGCGAAATCGAGGGGCTGCCGGACCTCCACTTCTTCACGGGTGAAAGGGAGCCCGATCATCTCTGACAAAGAAACACCGCACTTCGTTAGCGTTTCCTTGCAGTACGCGAGAACCTCAACGTTGACTGTGCAATCCTCTTGGTGGCGCACCTCGAGCACATCGATCGGACGCGTGGTGCAATCATGCGAACGTGTCAGCTCGGCTACGCTGCCCATTGCGGGGCGCAAGATGGAAAGCATATACAACATGTGATGGGTTCCGCGCATGAACTGGACGGTCTTCGTGATGTTGTCGTCACTGAAGCACATATGATACCTGTCCAGCAAATCGATGGTCTCGACAAAGGGTGTAGCATCCACGTACACAAACATTTGATTGGGGTCGCCGATGATGTAATCCCGGACTTCCGTCATGAAACGGTCCCAAATCATAGAAAAGCCGTAGAGGTAGCTCTTCGCGCCGGTCATGACTCCAAGGCATGCGCAGCCCTTGCGGGCCGCGAAATCCCTGGTCCAAGCCAGGTGCCGTTTGGAGTCAGCGAGAAGTTGCTCTGCATCGCCGGTGGGGGTATCATAAGGATATGTACCCGTGGGCTCGAGGCCGTCCTTCCCGACGAGCTCGTTGCCATTCCAGTAAATCATCGGGATGATGGTGGCAGCTGGGTGGTCGGTACGCACCTCGTCGATGAGGGCGGCCAACCGCTTGCACAGCTGCTGTAAGCCCTTGCCCCAAAGCATTTCTGACCTCCATGCACCGACACGCGCCGGGCGAGAGGCATCCAATCGCTCCGCAAAGTCGTACTTGCGAAGCTTGCGCTTCTTGCCCGAAACCATGGACAGTCCTGAATCAGCGACAGTCACATAGATAAGGAGGTCGCGATCTGGTACACGTGGGGCCTGCAAAACCTTCAAGTACGGTTCGCTTATAGTTAACAGGGGTGTAAGCAATTGCAGGTAGTGCGGTTGGTCCTGCACCCATGTATGAATAAGCGACTGTGCAGAGGTCGTCTCGAGGAGGCTCTTGACCGTGGCGGCGAGGTTAGCGTCGTATTTGCCGTTCGTGCATACCGATGTGGTAGCGACATTCTCCATCCACCTCCTCCATGCCGGATCGCAATCCCTCGCGGGATGCGCCATAGCCGTCGCGCTGCTCATTGCGAAAAGGATGCAGCACAATCACTCGAAAGCAACGGCTGCATGGTGGCGTGTTCGGAAAATGCATTGTGAACGGCATCAGTGTAAACAAACGTGTATCCCTCGGCTTCCTTCAAATGAGTGCCACGGCTTTCATCATGCTCGTGAGAACCATCACACTTGAAGTACTCAACCACGGAAATAGTGGGCATATTACTGGCAACGACCCATTGCTTTTTCAATAGGTTTTCCATTTCTCCCTTTAATGCCGATTCTGCAACCATGGAATTCGTACTTGTTCATCTTGTACTTAGTCAAGAAACTCCATAGTTCGGGCCATTTCCAATAACGACACGCCTTGGGAAGTTCGAAGGCAACTCTAACGTCATCAGAATAAACATCATTGAGAATGCGTTTGAACCCTCTCAACAGTGATCGGAATTGCTTGATGTGGCCCTCGATCTTGGCGGCACCTTTAGGAGTTTGCTGGTTGACATAACCCCACGGGCATCCTCCAGTGCATGGCAACGAAACATAGAACATTATTGCACCCTTAGGATTCTTGCTCCTGAATTCGGCAATTTCGTGGACTAACCACTGCCTGCACGTATCAGAGCACCCGTCTTCGGTTTCAGTTACCCGAATGACACGACAACCTTTTGAAGAGTCTCTTGATTCGCCCAACCGTGAGGTCGTCGAACAACAGAATTCAATAAGGAGGCGCTTGGGCTGAACGTTGCATAACGCAGCGATCTGCCCCCCCTGATCACTAACTTCTCCGGCCTTGGCGCATGGGGAGAGCAGCAAACTGGTGGCACAGGCTCGCGCCTGGCGATTGGGGGAGATACCGATCAGCTCAAGTGCATGGTGCCACACTGGGGTGCTGTCAAACGCCTTGGTCAAGATGTCTGCAGCTTGGAGGGTAGTGTCAACATTGATTAATTCGAACTGCCTATTCACGAATTGCTCCTGGAGCCATCTAAAGCTAATGCGTTGGGTCCTATCCGTGTGCCTTAGCTTCTGTGAGTGTCCCTGCTGCAGGATAGTGATCGTGGCCTGATTGTCTTCCATCAGCTTAACTTTCCACTTATCACTGAGATGCACAGTTAGGGCATTGATGTTCGCTACACTTGTGCCCGCATCAACATTTCCGTACCGAATTTCATCCAACTCGGGGTCGATGCGAGCGACAATGCCATCGGGCACATCAAGGGAGGCTTTTCCCGCCTTTTGAGCATACCCATGTGCTTCTTTCCCAAACAGGCTGAGCTGGCAGAAAAGCGACAGCATCGGCAATCCCTCTGCTCTGAGCGCCTGGTTCGCAGCGATGACCTCGGCTTCAGTCGAGCTTGTTGCGGTCGCTGTCTGCTTCCTGCTGAAGGCATTCAGTGGGTAGTACGTGTTTGGTCCTACCAGGATCATGGTGCAACCAGTTGTACTATGCGAGTCGTATTCGCCTGCCCAATCCGCGTCAGCGAACAACCACAGCCTACAATCAGAGAACTTATCCCCGATAAAACCTCGCATCTTTAGGTCCTTCGAACAGTGTATGTAAGACACAAGCCGATGTAGAGCGCTGTCGCACTCAGTGGACCATTTACTCACGCGCGAGGCAAGGCTTTGCGTGGCTCTTAGCAGGTCATACCTAGCCATGCGGGCTGCGAATAGAATCTTCATTAGTACTTTTGCAGCGATCGTTTGAAGCCTGCCCTTTGGCTCCTCTTCATTTACGACAGGTCTCGCGACCTTCGAACCAATGAATGGAGTGCTAACCTTACTCAACGAAGAAACGTTCACCTTGGCAAGTTCGCAATATGCGTCAACGCATGACTTGAGAAAATCAGACATGTCGTACTCAACAATGTTGACTTCTTTAGTCATACAACCAACAGGTTTATCGCATATCGTTTCGGGTCCTTTGAACTTCGAAACCTTGACTTCTTTCTTTGCCGCGGTTTTGTCTCTCATTGATCCAGGCTTTGAGGGCAATGCACATTGCAGAGCTGCTTCCTGATTCTCACCGTAGGAAAACACAGTACGTCCGGTCCACCACGCGGTGTCCGCAGAAATGCGATCACTTGCATGACGCGACCACTCATCGCAAATTGGACTTGATTTGGATTGATCTTTGATTGTCACACGGTGGGGGTCGAGGCTGCAAGCGAATGCACTCATTTGCTCCTTAGGACGGAAAAGGCACTTTCTGGGCTGCAAGTGATAGCGTGTCCACGTTTTCGTGTTCTCATCATGCTCCCAGTAGTCCTCAGTCCTTCTTTGAGAGCAAACACCCGCGTGTTGCGCAGAACCCTCAAACACGTGATTGAAAGGGTGTTCCTCTTGGGACAATCTGACATTGTTCTTTTCGATGTGATGACACCCAAAGTATCTACCGAATGGCTCGGGCGCGTCGATCTCGACAACCTTCCCGATCAGTTCCCATCCCTTATCAAGGCTACCGGCGGGTCCTGCAAGCTTGAAGTCATCAACATATACAACGAGCAGCAGGTCGAGTTCCGGATGATGGAAAATGGATGTCCATATTTCGGGTAACACTCTTACAAAGCCTTGCTTGCTTAGGGCATCTTCGAGGTGCTTTTCCCAAAGCCCCCCTGAATCGGGATGTCCGTACAAGGCTAGCACAAGTGGAACGATGGGGTCAATGCATTGTTTGCTCCAATGGCTGGGCCATCTGTTCTTGGGCAATCTAAGCCATGTGGGAATGCCTTTGAACAGGGCTTGGATGTAGGCTTGCTTCGCATCGGCTTGCGCCTTGCGGTAGCCGGGCTGCGACCCGAAAGCGTCGAGGATTTTGGCTGCCTCCATTGACGCTGGGCTGGACCCTAGCTCCGCAAATAATGCTGCAACAGAGTTTTCATCGTAAACATTGTTCCCTTGGAAAACGGTCCTTCCTTTGAATTTCTTGTTGGGATCATCATCGGGAAGCTCGCTACCCTTCTCGTAACAAGCCTCGAAAATCCTTCCAATGTGAACCTTTTCCCCTTTGTTCTGGGCTTCTCTGATGACGCGCCTACACTCATTTACTCTGAACTCATCCCAAGTGCCTTTCTTTCGAAGGTTTTCCCATTCCTTGTCAAGGGCAGCTTGGGCCTTTGGCGTATTGGCTACTTCGGCTTTTGGTACAAGCCTAGCAACGACTGCACTGAACAGTTCAAGAGCAACATCAAATTCAACCTTCTTGATTCGCTCTTTGACCAACTCACGCAATTGCGGGCGATGCGGCTCCTTCGATGACTTGTCACGTTCCGGAAGAACGGACATCGCAGGCGCGTGCCGGATCACAGGCAATGTCGGCTCGCCCTCGCGGGCGGCGCTGGTCGGCTTTGCACTCGATGCGGCTTCGGGATGCTCGGATCTGGCCTCCGAAGAGACTGCTGTCTCAAGCACTGCCTTCTTGGCATCTGCACGGAGCTGATCTTCGTATTGCTGGGTTAGGGCCTTTCGGTCCTGACTGCCGAGCATGACCCACATGTCAGACGGGATATCGGGAGGCCTTTTGGATCCGGCCTTCCTACGGACGAGCCGAACCCCATCCCACACATAGCCATCAGGTACTGGTGACCCATCAGGCATTATGCTCGGGTCGAATGCACCGCCTTTGTCGGGCACGACAGGCTTGGTCTTCGCTTCGGATTTCTCCGATGCGGCGGGTTCCTCGATGTGGGCTTGCCCACGCTCCAACGGCACAGGATCATCTCGTGTCCTAGCACTGGCAACAGGTGGATGAGATGCAGGGTCTTTCAACAACCTCATCGGGAAGATGAACTCATCAGTCGGAAGCTCAATGCGCTTTGTTCGCTGTACCGTGAGGGACGCATGTTCGATATGGTAATCGAGCCCTTCTAGTTTTGCAACGAGGAACTCACCCTTCCATGCGAACCCGGGCTGAATATGGTACCCGAGAAACACGCCTTCATTCGATGTTGGCGAAGTCTTGCCTGCCTGATTGTCAGCTCGTGCAGGATTGTTCCAGAACAGTATCTTTGCTCCGAAAGGTACCTCAGCTTCATCAAAGGTCTTGTTAAACCTGAGGTACCATGGCGAATCGTTTCCATTCAACTGCGGCAGGATGTTGGTCGCAACTGCATTGTGCTGGATGGCAAATGGCCACATCGACAGTGGGAACCCTGACTGAACAAGGTTCGCACGTGCTCCCTCCAACAGATGTCTGATTTCCCTTTCCACGAAAGATTTGGAAGAATCAACATATTCAATGGAGGTCTGATGACGGTACCCCAACTGCTCTATTGCGGCTTTCAATTCCCGGGAGTTATCAGTGTGGAGAACCTCAACCTCATCCCTACCGGAAATGAAATGCTGGATCCCTGCAACGGATTGCTCCGTGCTTTTGCTGGTCGACGGATAAACGTACCTGAACTGCGTATGCACGTCCTTGATCACAAGAGCACACCATTCACCTTTAATGCCTTGCTCGATGTTGGCCTTGAGAATCACATGATCAGCAATGATGTGATCCCCAAACGCTTTCGTCTCGAGCCTTCCCTGCCCGCCTTTCGATCTTGCATATGGGGCAAGCATCTTGGCGCGTTGGCAAGTGCGGCAAAAGGGATTCTTCGGATAGTGTGCAAACAAGTGCTCTTTGGTACCTGCTTCGGCAACCAGATCTTGCTCTTTGCGGGATCTCACAAACCGCTCAACTTCATCGTCGGGATCATCACCTTCGTCGATGCCTTCGTCATGAACCGGCGCAGGCGCTGGCTTGGATGCTGCTACTGCACTCAATGATGGCTCAGCTTCACAGCTAGAATCCATATATGGCACATGACCGTCAACCTTGAGCTGGATCAGAGCACCATCAGGGCGAACCATGGTTGGCGCCTTCCCGGATTCCCAATGGAAGGAATATCCTTGATCCAGACACTTCACACCCAGCGACAGCACTGCGGGAGAACTCTCGAGGATGTAAGGCTGAGCAGGCTCACACAATGCATCGACATTGATGTCGGCGATTTCGGAAGCAGTGATGTTTCCGTTTGCAGTCACAAGGCGAATGGGCTGAGGGGCCTGTTTTCGAATTGCCTTGGACGTATTCCTCAGTGCAGCTTTGCTGATGAGGTCCTGCTCACTACCGGAATCAATGAGCCACACATCCTTTCCCTTTGGGGCAGGGGTGGCTGCCCTTGGCGCTTCGACATCCTTGCGAACATCGTGAGGCGGCATGGCAACTCTCAGGCACTCATCACACGATAGGCTTGAGATGGAATCGGATTCCACATCGCACATGAAACCGCAAGCGGGCTGGGCTCCATTCTCCATGGCTTTGACTACGGCATTCAACTGGTTCGCGGCCTTGCGCGCTGCCTTGTTAGTCCCTTTGGTCGGCCTGGGGCAGTCCTTGGCACTTGGAAACATCCTATTGTACTGCCGTTCCTCATACTCAAGCTTAAAACCATCGCCTTCGGCGGGGATCTCATGCACATGAGCATTGGTGTCGAATGACACTCCGATTGGATCGATCGGCTTTGCGAACATGGCGTACCTGGTGCAGACTGCAGCGGCTTTGGCCTTGGGCTTAGGCTTAGGTGAATTTGCACGCTTCTTAGCCGCAGGATTTGCATTGGCCTCGCTGCTCGATGCCGCGGCGGCAGATTTGCCGCCCGTGGAGGCATGGCTAAACTTGCATTTGTCACCTCTAGTGCACTTCCCTTGGGCAAAGAAAGAACACGGTGCTTTCTCTCCTTTACCGCCTTTGGGGGAACTTGGCCTGCCACGGGTCGCGGAGCGTCCTCGCGGCTCCTTGCGGTGCGCGTAAGGGCAGTTTGCCCCCCTCGTGCACGAGCCCTTCTGGAAGTCAAAACAGTACTTCTCCTCGGTGTCCTTCGGCTTAGGTGCGCTCTTTTTCTTGGGGTCCCTCTTTTCAGGGGCGGCAGCACCAGCCTTGGGCGTCGGGGCTTTACTGGCATTGACCTTGGACACGCGCTCTCGGTTCTCGCGAAGCCTATCCCTCTCGATTAGATCCCTCATGCAACGCATTAGGAAATCGTACGATTTATTGGGATCATCATCACGGCAACGATCATATGTGTCGATGTCGTACCGCAACAGATGGCAGCTTCTCACTTGGCGAAGCAAGATGTCTTTCAACACCTTTTCTTCCGGCGGCTTTTTCATGCCGGCGATCACGGAATCCCAAGCATTCAGGAAACGCTTGAGATCGATGATTCCTTCGCCGTGTCGCGAGACACGCAACAGGTCCTCCAAGGAGTAGAGGTTTCCGGCTTCCTCACTGGTCTTGACATATTGGTCAAACATAAACAAGACCTGCCTTCCTCTCATGGCCTTTCCCTCCTTGGTTTGCTGTTAGGATTCGCTGAGCCAGATCGCCTTTCGCTGAACGCGTGAGCGCTGCGAGAATCTTCGTGTCTAGGGTCACGAATTTTCCCGGTTCGCCGAGCTCCTCCAACAGCTTCTTCTTGTCCTCGCGATCAGACCAGACTTCCATGATCCAAGGCCAAGCCTCGTCTGGACGGTCAGATGCGGCGCGGACATCCTCACGAACCGATGTTTTCCATTCACGGTACGTTTCAGGAGTTGGCATCTCCTTGAATCGCAACGTCTCGCTTTCGCGGGTTCTGGGCTTTTCATCGTTCGTTTGGCCTTTTACTAACTTCATCAACATCTTGGCGAATGCTTCATTGCCGAGGTTGGGCCCGAGGCCGTCACCATCGTCTTCGTCACCATCGCCATCGCCATCATCATCAGGTGGCGGACCGCCAGGAGGCTTGCCACCCTGCTTGCGGTCAGTTGACATTGGCCCCTGAGAGAATTGCAGGGGTGGGACCGGTGCACTTGTTTTCACCGGGGATCGGCTGCTACCTGATGGCTTTTCAGCTGGTCCTTGCGGATCGCGAGCATCTGCGGGCAGTGCTTCGCATTCGGCAGTTGGAATCACGCTAGGGGTATATTCATCCCCGTAGCCGTCATAGGTAACAAGCGACCTCAACTTTTCCTTTGCATATTGAAACGGATGGGTGAGCGGGTCCAACATTGACCTTTGGGACCGAGCTGACTTCATGTCGTCGGTCATCAACTCTGGTGAATCCTCTCGGGTATCACCTACCCCTTTGGGCTTCGATCCATCCTCGCGGAGGTCGTGTTGCTTCTGATACTTCTTCAGCTCATCGAGCTCGTCCTGCAGAAGCCCGTTTTGGTGGGCCATCATGTCAACCGTCCTGGCGTGTGTCGCCTCAACACGGGCTGTGTCATCGGCGTGCTTGGCAGCTTGCTCATGAAGGAGCTGCTGGGCTTCCGCCAGGGTGGATTCGATGGCTTGCCTAAACTCAGTTGTTTTGCGTCCCATTTCCGCTTCATGCAATGCTTGGGCATTTTCCTCACACACTTGGCTTATCCTAGCTTCAGCGAAGTTCACTTCTTGAATGAACTCATCGCTCACTCGCTGTTCGTATTCACGAATCCTATGCGACTGGGCTTGCACACATTCAGCGTAGTGTGCATGCAGCTGATTCTGTGCGGCACGGAGCTCCTCACGGTTTTCCGCTTGCAAATGCGTTACAGCTGCTTGATGCAGGGCTTCGGCTTCGGACCTAATGGCTGCATCATTCCCAAAAGCAAAGATTGCGGTATTGTACAGTTGAAGGGAATTCATCAGGGTGCGGTTGTATTGCGCATTAGCGCTTGATGCGAACATTCGCACACCGCTGCCGGTGGCGTTGCCGGAGCTAGCTCCGGCAACATCCACAGGCATGCTAAATCCATCAACTGGCACAAGGGAACCGTCCATTGCTTAGAGCTAGGGGCCTACGGCTGATAACCTATAGATTCAAGGGTTACCGGTTTGGGGCCCAAAAGGAAACAGCAAACCGTCCAAGTGCGCTGCTCGCACATTTTACGCTTGAACAGCCACACTGCGGATGCAATGGATGTAAAACCCCATACTGACCGATCAAATTCTTCAGTGTGGAACCACAAGTGAACATGCACAGTCCAGGGACTGGCCACAAGAACACCAGTCACCAGTCATTCCTGACGTTGGGGCCCTATGGTTTTGCATGGCTT